>PVLC010001722.1:23408-51176 GCA_004027655.1 Graphiurus murinus | reverse complement strand
GTTTTCTCCGCTGGACGGACTCAAGCGCGCGACATGGATGAGGTAGGATTGGCCATAGATTTGATGATTTAGGGCTGGGTGCTGGAGGTTCACTGTACTGTTCTGTCTACTTCTGTGTATGCTAGAAATTCTCTCATAATAGGTAGTTTTCAAAAATATAATGTCTCATAAATTTATCATAGAACTTATTAAATTTCAATATTTGCCCATTATCAAATTCTAGGGATACTGAGTGTTAACAGTTACAGCTAGTGCTGATATTCCACATGAATAAACTAGATTCATCAGAAAATTGCATTGGTGATATTTCTATTTCGATTTTTCAATATACTAAAATTATTAAGTTCAATAAGCATTATATTACATACCACAAAACCTCGACTTCTAGCCAGTAATCATGAACAGGACACTATGTTACCCTAAAACGTTTTAGTTCCCTCCCAAAAAAAGTCATCAGTCAGGCATGGTGGCGCCTGTAATCCCAGTTCTTGGGAAGCTGAGACAGGAGGAGCGCAGATTCTAGGCCAGCCTTAGCAACTTAGGCCCTAAGCAACTCAGTGAGACCTTGTTTCAAAAATAAGCAAATAAGTAGGTTAATTAATTAATTAATTAAAATAAAATAGGTCTAGGAGTATAGCTCAAAGGTAGAATGCCCTTGGGTTCAATCCCCAGTACCACACACATACAAAAAAAAAGTCATTGATTTGATCTATACAATTTTACATTTAAGTACAAGCAACTATGAACCAGTCTGCTTTCTATACCTACTATGGTAGTAGCAATTTTGAAGTATCATACTCAGCTGACAAGCACACTACTCTCCATAGCACACATTAAATGACATGAAAAAACAAACAAACAAAATTAGTATGTTGTTACACAAAAGATACAGAACTCTAAAGATGCTAAAATGTCTATTGACTAAGCAGCTCACTTGCAAGGAACAAAAAAGGGCACAAAACCTGCTCACTTCTCTCAGCAAACATCAGCGTCTAATAGTACTTACACGCAGCTTTGATCCTCATGAGTACCATGCCATAAGCCTTAGTCATCTTTCTCCTGACAAATGTGTATTCAATGTGCCACAAGCACTGATTTAACTTCTGTATTAAAATTCTCTTTCAGATAATTTATTTTTAAAATGACAACACAAACAAAAGTGTGGCCTAATAAACAATATCCAGATACTTTTAAGCATTTTATTTGCAGGTCAATTAAATGATTTAATATACTGTACCTTACAAGTAGCAGAACAGAATGGTGCTAAATCAAGTGTCAGTGGAAAATCTACATGTCTGTTTACTTTACGAAGACTCAAGCCAGCCTTAAAAAGAACAAAAACAAAATTTTAACGCAACAAACTTAATAAGGTCTAAAGCATTGTCAATTAAAACCAAAAGAGGAATTCTAGAAGATATTTTCTTTCATATATATATATATATATATATATATATATAAACATCACCAAGGAATAGCCCAACATTAACATGACTTAATTAAAAATTAAGTTTCATAAATTATTATTGAAAAGATTATTCATTTATGTGGGGATATTTACTAGGAATAACAAAGGAAATAATTACTTCCACTGTGTCTTTTAAACACTTATGGAAACGTAAAATTAATATGTTAAAAAAGCTAAGCTACTAACTCATGTACTATCATGAAAATGTATCCAAATAAAGAGTCAAGACCCTGGTGTTCTAGGCCTACCCCAAAGATTTATTAACAGTGAACTTGACTCTAGGCAATCTCAGCTATGTTAAGGGTGAAAACAAGTACAACCATAAACCCATTGAAAAAGAAATCCAGAAAACATTTCTACTCATGATATCCCCCCAAACAAGAAAATACTTAGGAATAAACCTAACCACAGAGGTAAGACTTCTACAAGGAAAATTATAAAATATTGAAAAAAGAAATTAAAGAAGATCTTAGATGATGGAAAGATCGTCCATGCTCTTGGATAGGCAGAATAAATATCATCAAAATGTACATTCTTCCAAAAGCTATCTACAGATTCAATTCAATATCCATTAAATTATCAAAGTCATTCTTTACAGACACAGAGAAATCAGTACTTAAATTCATTTGGAACAATAAAAAACCCAGAATAGCCAAAGTACTTCTCAGCAACAAGAACCATGCAGGAGGCATCACAATACCTGATTTCAAACTGCACTACAAAGCCATAGTAATAAAAACAGCATGGTACTGACACAAAAACAGACACATAGACCAATGGAGCAGAATAGAAGACTGAGATACAACTCCACACACTTACAGTCAATTAATTTTTGACAAAAGGGCCAAAAACACACACTGGAAAAAAAGATAGTCTCAAGCTGGGCGTGGTGGCACACGCTTGTAATCCCAGTATTCGGGAGGCTGAGACCGGAGGATCCCAGTTCATGGCCAGCCTCAGCTACCTAGTGAGGCACTCCACAACTTAGTGAGACCCACCCGCTTTCAAAATAAAGAATAAAAAATAGGGCTGGGGGTATAGCTCGGAGGTAGACTGCCCCCGAGTTTAATCCCCAGTACTGCAAAAAAAAAAAAAAAAAAAAAGTCTCTTCAACAAATGGTGTTGGCAAAAGTAGTAAACCATATGCAGAAAATAAACCCCATTTTCTCACCCTACACAAGAGTCAATCAAGATAGATCAAAGACCTGGAAATTAGACCAGAGACTTTGCAGCTACTTGAAGAAGGCATAGGTCCAACACTTAACACATAGGAACAGGTAAAGACATTCTCAACAAGACCCCAAAGACACAAGAAATCAAAAGAGGGTCACCACATGGTAATGCATTAAACTTAAGAGCTTCTGTGCAGCAAAGGGATATGTACACCAATGGAATTTTACTCCGCCATAAAGAAAAACAAAATTATGTCACTTACAGGGAGATGGATGGAATTGGAGAACATTATGCTGAGTGAGATTAGTCAGTCACAAAAAAAAGTGGAAAGTTGGATGTTCTCCCTAATATGCAGAAGCTAGGGAGAAAATGGGACATAGGAGGGACTCCAGACAAAGAAAGAGAAAACTTAGATGATTAAAGAAGGTGACCTAACTGAGGGAGATGGGAGTGGGGAAGAGGGAAACACTCTAATGCACACGATGTACATTCATGAACTTATCGAATCAATCACTATGCTGAACACGAGAAGGAGGGAAGAGGAGGGAATGGCATGGGAATTAGAAAAGGGTTAAACAAGTGATGTGTGCATGTATTCCTCTACCACCCTATACCTCATCAAGATGTATGATTACAATGCACCAATAAATTTTTTTTTAAAAAGACAAGTACAAGCCGGGCGTGGCGGCGCACGCTTGTAATCCCAGCATTCGGGAGGCTGAGACTGGAGGATCCGGGTTCGCGGCCAGCCTCAGCTACCTAGTGAGGCACTCCGCAACTTAGTGAGACTCGGTTTCAAAATAAAGAATAAAAAATAGGGCTGGGGGTGTAGCTCGGAGGTAGAATGCCCCTGAGTTCAATCCCCAGTACTGCAAAAAATAAAAAAAATAAAAAGACAAGTACAAATGGATTAAGTCCTTTTCATTATGAAAAACTCAATTATATTCATTAACAAGAAAAACAAGAAGATGGCATCAGAGTGAACACCTCTCATCAG
This sequence comes from Graphiurus murinus, assembly GCA_004027655.1. Lineage (NCBI taxonomy): Eukaryota > Metazoa > Chordata > Mammalia > Rodentia > Gliridae > Graphiurus > Graphiurus murinus. The sequence continues at coordinate 47,541 of PVLC010001722.1, read as the reverse complement.
GTGCTGTGAGCTCGATTCAAATCTGCCATAAAAGCAGCTTTTTTTTTTTTTTTCAGTACTTTCACTGAATTACTATATAACCTTGACTAAAGAAAGTCAAGAACTTAATCTTCCTGTGGATAGAGGTGATATGTAGAGAGAAATCTCTTCCTGCCCTCCTGTAGCCACCCTGAAATGTTGCAAAGATGTAATCAAAACTCAATTCAGGTTGAGGTGTGACTGGTTGTACAGTGCATGCTTGGCATATACAAGGCCCTGGGTTCAATCCCAGCATGCCCTCCACACATGAAAACAACTTTGTCTTCAAGATTTCACTCATGGGTTTTATACTTCCAAAGTCGTTCACACCAGCTGGCCGTGGCAGTGCATGCCTGTAATCCCAGTACTGGGAAGGCTAAGACAAAAGGATTGAAGGTTCTCCTCCAGCCTTAGCAACCTAGTGAGACCTTGTTTCCAAATAAAAAATAAAATAGGACTGGAAGTGTAGTTCAGAGGTAGAATGTCCCTAGGTTCAATCCCTAGTACCACAAAAAAAGTCTTTCACAGTGAGATCAGATCAAATATTCATTTAAGTTTTGTCCTAGTCTTTTTATTTTTGGTGGTGGTACTGGGGATTGAACCCAGAGGCATTCTACCTTCGAACTACACCCTCAGCCCAATTTTATTTATTTGGAAACAGGGTCTCATTAGGTTGATGACAGTCTCACTACTGCTGAGGCTGTCCTCGAACCTGTGATCCTCCTATCTCAGTCTCCCGAGTACTAGGATTACAAGTGTGCACCACCACACCCGGCTTGTCCTAGTCTTTTTGCTAATTTATTCGATGCATTAAAAAATATATCTGAAAGCCAGGTGTGGTGGCATACACTTATAATCCCAGTACTTGAGAGGCTGAGACCGGAGGATCCAGGTTTGCAGCCAGGCTCAGCTACTTAGTGAGGCCCTCCACAACTTAGTGAGACCCTGTTTCAAAAAATAAAGACTAAAAATAGGGCTGGGATGTAGTTCAGAGGTAGAATGCCCCTGGGTTCAATCCCCAGTATCCACAAAAAAAAAAAAAAAAAAAAAAAAAAAAAAAGAAAAGATGTATCTGAATATAATATAGATATATTTGGTATACAGTGAAGCTCTAAATTTTTATTTCCTCAAGTAGTACTGTCCCTAAGATCTTTACTGAATGAATCCAGTCCCCTTCCTAATTGATTTGAGATTCTTTTTATCATAATGTAATAGCTTTAAGTTATACTTGTGTGTATGTGTGTTCCTATTCTTGCTAAGCTTATGGCATACTGGCCTCAAACCTGAGATGTGAGCCACCATGCCTGGCTACATTTATTGACAATTCCAACCAAACTCTTTTAGCTACTATACTATTTCCATTTATTCATTTTTTTCCAGAGAAATTTAAAACTCTTTTTTTTTTTTTTTTTTTGCGGTACTGGCATTCTACCTTCGAGCTACACCCCCAGCCCTATTTTTTTATTCTTTATTTTTGAAACCGAGTCTCACTAAGTTGCGGAGTGCCTCACTAGATAGCTTAGGCTGGCCACAAACCCGTATCCTCCGGTCTCAGCCTCCCGAATGCTGGGATTACAAGCGTGCGCCACCACGCCTGGCTTAAAACTCATTTTTTAAATATAAAAAGAAAAAAATCCCATTGAGAAAAGGCATTAGATTAAAACTATAAATAACTGAAGAAAAACCTGCCACACTAAAAATATTTAAATTTGGCCAGACATGGTGATGCATGCCTGTAATCCCAACTACTTGGGAGGCTGATACTGAAAGATCTCAAGTTCAAGGCCAGCCTGGGCCACATACTCCCCCCCCAAAAAAAGTAGGTTGCCTCCCGCTGTGAAGTCTTACAGGTGTGAGGCCTGCCTTGAAGCCAGTCTGTATTTATTCTTAGCCAATACTGCCCAGCCAATCACACTTTCAGTGGGATCAAGACAGCTCAGGAGGCTGAGTGTACTTTACTACTTTGCTGCTTGTGTTTTGTTTTTGTTGTTTTGTACTAGGGATTGAACTCAGGGACATTCCACCTCCAAGCTACACCTTCAGTCATATTTTTTTATTTTGAAACAGGGTCTCACTAAGTTGCTGAGGGTCTTGCTAAATTGCTGAGCCTAGCCTTGAACCTGTGATCTTTCTATCTCAGCCTCCTAAGCAGTAAAGTGTGTGCCACCACACCCAGCTTTATATAAGTATTCTTAATAAAACTTATTTTCCATTGCACACAAAAATGGGTATCACTTAGATCCCTACTGCCTAAATCTTTAAATATTGTGAATTAATCTTAATCAGAAAAGTCTTATAAACTACTATGGCTAGACTAGCAGGAAATCCCACAGGACAAATTTTTAAACTCAATATATTATTTTCTAATCCTTAACAATATTTCAAAGGATTTAAGACTCTGAAAAACACATGATAAAATGACTACTAAAGGGACTTTTACCTGATGGAATCTTTTAAGATGGAGAATTAGGATAGCTGGAACAGCAGAAATGAGCAATTGCTTCCGGGCGTTAGTATAAACTCCTTCTGTTTTCTTTTCTGCATAAAATACAATAAATTTATTTGCAAGATTTCATTTTTACATTACTTAAAATATAATATGGCAAACATTTATGTAGCAGCATCATACTACATTTTTTTAAAAAATATTAAAGAATTTGGACTTCTGGTTACAAGGTATCTCTCTATTCCTTTCCAAAACTCCACTAAGATTAAAGTTAAGGGTGCTTGTTTAAAGTACACAACAAAAACAAAGAACAAAGCCAGAGCTAGGTAGGTGGTACACGCCTGTAATCCCAGTACTTGGGAGGCTGAGACAGGAGGATCACAGGTTCGAAGTCAGTCTCGGCAACTTACGGAGGGTCTCAGCAAGTTAGTGTGATCCTGTTTCCAAATAAAAACTAAAATAGGGCTGGGGGTATAGCGTGGAGGTAGAATGCCCATGAGTTCCACCTGTAATACTACACATACAAAAATACAAAGAATATGACTTACAACAAAACTTATAACAAAATTTTGAATGCTAGAAAGCAGGTGAACTAGTAGTAATTTCTTTCTTTCACGGAGGGGAGAGGAGGTGTACTGAGGATTGAACCCAGGGGCATTCCACCTCCCAGCTACATCCCCAGCCTGAACCTGTGATTCTCCTGTCTCAGCCTCCCAAGTACTAGGATTACAGGCATGTGCCACCATGCCTGGCTAATAAAAATTTATTTCAACTTCCAGGCAAATACCAGTAGCATACACCTGTAATTTAAAAAGTCAAGTCATTTCAACAAAGGGAGAACCCAGCCCACAAGATGGAGAATCATGGGGCATTTCAATAGAGTGTGTTAGAAAGGATTTATGACAAGATTCGAATATGGGCAATTGTATATTTAATTTAGGATTAAAGTAAGCTGGTATTTCTTCTCTCATCTAGCCATTTCTTTTAATTATTAGTATTAAGTGTGCCTTTATTCTGATACTTTGCCATCTAGGGTCTTAATGACACTGGAGGAACAGCCTTTTCCAGGACTAGCTAATTTCTAGAGACAGTCAACTATTTAAGTGTGCCTTTCATGTACAAACCAATCAGTACAGAGTCCTATACCCCAACAACTTCTTTTACTGGGCTCTTACACTCTGGCTATCTGTTTGTCATAGTCAGTTCAGGGCAGGCACCAGATAATTAGAGACAGTTCCTAGACCCCAGAGGCCACTAAAATTATTCAAACTAGCCAATCCCCTGCCTCTCCTACTCCTTCCTTCAGAGATCACAACAAAGGCCCTTGCTCACGTTTCCCTTGGTTCCCTCAGTCCCCGCACTTCCCTGTGTGGCCCTTATAGCATGGCTTGCCCCCACTTCCTGGGAACTGTGACTATTTTTTATTTTTATTTTTTGTGGTACTAGGGGTTGAACACAGGTATATTCTACCTCTGAGCTACACTCCTGGCCCTATTTTCTTTTTATTTTGAAACAAGTTCTCATTAAGTTGCTGAGGGCCTCACTAAATTGTTGAGGCTGGCCTGGAACCTGAGATCTTCTTGTCTCAGCCTCCCACGTACTAGGATTATAGACATGCACCACCATGCCTGCCTGGCTGTGACTATTTTTTTAGTCATAATCATCTACTGATCTTTTGACTTCACTATACCTACATAATAATAAAACCTACATTTTAAAACAACTGCTGGGTATGGTGGCACACGCCTGTAATAAAATAAAATAAAATACAACTACTAATCACTAACAGCATTTGTTCCATTCAATTAAGGCTACAGATACACTGAAAATTTTTCCCTTTTTCTAGTCAACTAAACATAGTCATTACTTCATAGCATACAAATAATTTAAAATCTTCACATGTATATCTTGAATTTACAACATGATAGGATTTGTGAAGGGTGTTAATCTCATCATCAGTCTCACTAGTGATACAGCCCTAAGTTTTAAGGATATTTCTTTCAGGAAGATTTCAGATAGCTAGTTTCCTCAAATAAGATTATGTGGATTTGCATTTTCAAGGCAGAGCTGTATACTTCTTGTTCTTCAATTTATTAAAAAGAAAGAAAGAAAGAAAAAAAAAAAGCTAAGAAAATCTACTCTGCCAGGCAGTGTCTTAAGTGCTGAGGCACAAATCTGAACAAAGAAATCCCCAGCCAAGCAACTCAAGTAGGGGGTTCTCAGGGGCCTTCATTTAGGATCAATAACTCACTAGTCACTGACAATCCATCAGCAATAAACAAAAACAAAAACAAAGCTAAGTTAGGTGTTTACCTGAAGACCTGGTTTCCTTTGAGTACTTGTGCTTCTTTTCGGTACACTTCTCACACAGAAGCTTATTATTCCCCATCAGTAGTTCCATAGAGGTAAACTGGTAGAGACAGGACTGAATGGAACATTCTTTAGAACTAGTCACATAGCTCTGAGAAAGGGTCTGAAAGGCATTTTGGGGGCTGTGAGACTGCACCTGCTTCTCCTCTGAAACACGTAAATTATTTGGAACATGGAGTGGCCGACTTTCTCTGTCAAAATCTCTATCTCCAATTACAGGGCTGCTCAAACAAAGCTTAGAAATCGCTGCAGCCATTCCCTCGTCCCGGTCCCCGCTGCCGGTCTCCCTGGGGCGCGGTGGCTCGCTGGTGGGCGCGCAGGATTCAGCACTGGACCTGAGCAGCGGGATCTGCCACAGCGCGCTTTCAGATTCTGAGGGCTCGCTGTCAGCGTCGGCATCGTCGGCGGCCGCGCTGCTGCTTTCTGAGCGGCTGGCCTCCTTCTCGCTGCCCTCCACTGGGCTTTCGTTCAGAGGTGACTCTGGACTCAGGATGCTCACTGATCCTGAAGAGTCCCCACGCGCGTTCAGCTTTCCATTCCTCTGATATGGAACCACAGTTTTCTCTTCTCCGGATGACAACTTTCTTGTATGTTTTTTGTCTCGAATTAGTTGATTCTGTAAATTGACAGTGTTTTCAAAGAAAAGAATCTTATGACGTTATTGAAAATAAATTTCCACTAGGCTAGACTAATATCAACAGAATATATATTAACAAATAGTTCTTTTTTTTTTGTGGTTACTGGGGATTGAACTCAGGGGCATTCTACCTCTGAGCTACAACCCCAATCCTATTTCTCATTCTTTATTTTGAAACAAGGTCTCATAAATTGCCGAGTGCCTCACTAGGTAACTGAAGCTGGCCGAGAACCTGGATCCTCCAGTCTCAGCCTCCCAAATGCTGGGATTACAAGCGTGTGCTACCACACCTGGCTCTAATTTTTTTTTTTTATTAGTGCCTTGTGAGGTTCAGAGTGATGAATACATACATGCAGGAAGCATTCCTTGTGTTTCCCTCAAGTTCCTCCCCCTCCTCATTGATAGTTTTTACACTGATACAAGTAACTTCATGTATGAACAAAAAGTTATTTGAAGAGTTCTAATTTAAACATAAACATAAGTAGCCAGTGGTGGCACAGGCTTGTAATCCCAGCATTTGGGAGGCTGAGACCGGAGGATCTGGGTTCTCAGCCAGCCTCAGCTACTTAGTGAGGCCCTCTGCAACTTAGTGAGACCCTGTTTCAAAATAAAGAATAAAAAATGGGGTTGGGGGTATAGCTCGAGGGTAGAACGCCCGAGTTCAATCCCCAGTACCACAAAAAAAAAAGTAAACATTTGCACTGAAACTAACAACAGTGGTTACCTCCATGGAAAAGGGAACAGGACTTTTGTAGAACATGGCTATGAGAGAGATTTTTCAACTTTAAGCCTTTCCATATTTGAGGGTGTTTTGTTTTGTACTGAGAATTGAACCCAGGAGCATTCTACCTCCAAGTTATACCCCAGCCTTTTCTTATTTTGAAACAGGGTCTTACTAAGTGGCTAAGGCTGACTTCAAACCTGAGATACTCCTGTCTCAAGTCTCCCAAATACTGGGATTACAGGTATGAGCCACCACACCCAGTTCTTACTGATTTTAAATGTAGAACTCCCCCCCCCCATAATGGTGACTGAACCCAAAGGCATTCTACCACTGAGTTATATCCCTAGCTCTTTTTATTTTTTTGAAATAGGGTCTCACTAAATTGCTGAGGCTCTCACTAAGTTGCTGAGGCTAGCCTCAAACCTGAGATCCTCCTGTCTTAGCATCCAAAGTATTAAGATTACAGGTGTGGATCAATGAGTTTTTTAAACAAATTAAAAAGTAACACATTACACATTCTATTATGACAGTGTTGCCTGCTGCCATAGATTTGAAAGAAAATATATTACTTTTTTCTAGTCTTTAGTTTGCCTATTAAATTTGCTACTTTTTGATCAGACTGTGAAATGGTATTACTTGTGATAGGGTTACAGAGGTAAAACAACATAAATTGGGGTGTGTGGGGGAGGATCAATCACAGATTTTATCAAAGACTTTAAGCTTCCAGAAACATTTCATTAAAGGTTACACACAGCTGAAAGTTTGAGTTATCTTGTCCTTTTCCTGTAGCTTGAATTAAGGGTCAAAAACAAATAACAATAAAATAAACAAAACATAGGAAAGATTGTTCTGCATTGCATACAGATTGGATATTCACTTTTAGCTGTTGAGAGGGAGAGGAAAATAAATTATAAAAAGTATCTGTGCCTGAATTTTTTCATCTTCAAAATCAGGAAAATAACACTAGCTCTTGTGTTTGTTAAGTATTCAAATTCTCTGAATAAAAATAAGATTTTTTTTCCACCATATGTATTGGTCTACTAGGAGCACATGATAAATAATGAAGTTTATGATAACAAGTTTCACTATGTTGAATTTATGTACTAGTAGTTTTGTTTGGGTGCTGGGGATTGAATCTAGGAGTATTCTACATCTGAACTATATGCCCTGACCTATTTATTTATTTAATTTATTTATTTTTAATTTTATTTTGAAATAGGGTCTCACTAAGTTGTTGAGACTGGCCTCAAACCTGCAATCCTCCTGTATCAGCCTCCCAAGTACTGGGACTACAGTCATATGCCACCATGCCTAGCATACTACTTTTTTTAAAACAATCTTTCCAGCTACGTACGATAGTACATACTTGTAATCCCAGTACTTGGGAGGCTGAGACAGGAGGATTGCAGATTAGCTGCCAGCCTTAGCTATTTAGTGAGGCCCTCCACCACTTAGTGAGACCCTGTTTCAAGATAAAATTAGGGCTAGGGGTATAACACAGAGGTAGAATGTCCCTGAGTTCAATTCCCAGTATTGCAAAAAAAAATCTTTCCTATTATATCCATAGTTTTAATTGTTAACAAGAAAATACAAATCCATACAGATTTCTGGCAACTTGTCCAAGATCATATAGCTAATTAATAAAAAATAAAGTTATGTCCAGTAACTAATTCATCTAACTCTTAATTCAATAGTGTCTGAATCCAGGTGATCACCTGAATTCATCTAAGAGAGTTTACTGCTATATATATGGCATTACCACTTAGAAATGTTGAGTAAGGAGGTCTGAGGTTTGAGTTGAGAATATGTTTAATAAGCAGGCAATTAATTCTGATAACCAACCAATTTTAGAAATTTTTTTGCACAGGACCATTCTATCTATTTCTATTACTCTCTTACTCCCAATGAAATATTAAAGAACCCATTCCCATCTTTGCTTCAGTTTGGTGGATATATGATATATTTAATTCACTAAAAACATTCTCTTTATATTTATAATATAAATTAGGGCCCAAGATTAATAAGAATTATTCTGAAGGGATAATTAAAATTAAAAGGAAAGCTTTATTATTAAAGAGATGATACAGGATAGAAGTTCAGAGCATGATTCTGGAACTAGATTGCCTGGGTTTAAATTCAGATTCTTCCACTTACTAGGGTTATGTTGGGGAAATTACTTGACATCTGAGTATTCCAGTTTCCTCACCTACAAGATCAACCACAATGGCTCATCTTGGTGTTAAGTGAGACAATATACATAATAGCCCATAGAACAGCACCCGACCTATTCTAACAGCCCAAGTACTATTAGCAATTAGTGGCAGCAATCAGGGTCCAAGTACAAAACTAGGAACCATCCATGTACAAGTACTGAACTAGGAATTCAAGGCACAGTTCCTATTCAGACTTACTTACCCCCAAGAGAAGTAAGTAAGTCAAGAAATAAGTGAGCTGGGAGTGGTGGCACACCTGTAATCCCTGAAGCTGAGGCAGGAGAATTGCAGGTTTGCTGCCAGCCTCAGCAACTTAGTGACATCCTATTTTAAAATATAAAATAAAATAGGGCTGGGGGTATAGCTCAGAGGTAGAATGCCCTTGGGTTCAATCCTCAATCCACTAAACAACAAATAGACACATCAGGAGGAGGAGAACATGTCCCCTTGTATAGCTCATTTAAACCCCCATTTCTGCTACCTGTAGTATGATCTTAGACATGTTTCTTAATCTATCTCTTGACTCAATATAATCAGTGTGAAGAACTGAAAATAGTGATCATTAGAGTTAAGAACTCAAACACAATCAGATATAACACAGGTGCTACAGAAACCCAAAGCTGATTCACTCTGGGGTTGAGTGGATCACAATGAGAAATGTGTGCATGTATGACTTTTTCAGCTTGTACCTAACAAAGATGTATGATTACAGTGCACCAATTGAAAAAATAAAATAAAAAATAAAAAGAATCTACAGGAATTCAGCAGAGAGTGCAGGAAGATGAGATTGTTCCTGGCAGAGGGAATGGCAAGTTCAAAGGCCCCTAAGTAAGAAAAAGAAGAGAAGTTACAGAAGTTTAGCTAGAAAATAGTGGAAAGGTGTGGAGAGAAAAGAACAGACAAAATGTATCTTCAAGCATCTGTTTCATTAGTCACAGACTTGATTCTGAGGACAACAGAGAGTAAGATAATGCGTTTTTCATCTTAGAAATATTGCCCTGACTGCAATGTGGAGCACCAAGTAAGTGGCAGCAGAGAATAGGGAGAGGAGTGGGGACTAGGAAAAACACCAGTCTGGGGGTCATATTTTACCTCTCTATCTTTTCTCTCAGACCATTTTGGTAATGCTTTTGTGGGTTTTTTTTTTTTTTTTTTTTTTTTTTTTCCAGTACTGGGGATGGAACCTGGGGGCAGTCTACCTCTGAGCTACAGCCCCAGCCCTATTTTTTATTCTTTATTTTGAAACAGGGTCTCACTAAGTTGCAGAGGCCCTCACTAAGCAGCTGAGGCTGGGCGTGAACCTGGATCCTCCAGTCTCAGCCTCCCAAATGCTAGGATTACAAGCATGCCCCACCACGCCCAGCTCTGGTAATGCTTTTTCACTTAATTCAATTTTACTTGACTATCAAATTAGTACTTGTACTTCACTATTGATTTTTGTGTGTGTGTGTGTGTGTGGTACTGGGGATTGAACTCAGGGGCATTCTACCTCCGAGCTATACTCCCAGCTCTATTTTTTATTCTTTATTTTGAAACAGGGTCTCACTAAGTTGCGGAGGGCCTCACTAAGTAGCTGAGGCTGGCCGAGAACCCAGATCCTCCGTTCTCAGCCTCCCAAATGCTGGGATTACAAGTGTGCACCACCACGCTCGGCTTCATTATTGATTTTAAATGATACAAGGAACTTCTTTTTTGTTTTCACTCATTATAAGCAATAGAAATAAAATATCTTAAACAATAATATAAGACAGATGAAAATGTTCAAAGAGGAAACATATCTCTTTCTTGGGGTGTTCTTAAAGTGTCCAATGGTAAACTAGGAGTCAATAACACATGAAAAACAAAAATATCCTTGCAACTGTTTTATTAGGACTTTAAAACTATAAACTCCAAGTATCTGTTCCATCTAACCCCTTAAAACATTTACATAATATGACAAACTGCCATTTTCTCAAACACTTCTGCATAACATGGAGAGCAACTCAGCCTCCAGGAAAATGTTAAAAGCAAGTAAAATCCCTTTGGATACAGAGTTTCCTCAAAAAAAAAATTTTTTTTTTTTTAGATGGGTGTCAGCTATAAGACCCAGGCTGACCTCTGAGACTATAAACATGTACCCTTGTGCTCAGCTCAGTTCATCTAATCTTTTTTTATTTTATTTTATTTTATTTATTTATTTATTTTTGCGGTACTAGGGATTGAACTCCGGGGCATTCTACCTCCGAGCTATACCCCCAGCCCTATTTTTTTTATTCTTTATTTTGAAACCGGATCTCACTAAGTTGTGGAGTGCCTCACTAGGTAGCTGAGGCTGGCCTCGAACCCGGATCCTCCGGTCTCAGCCTCCCGAATGCTGGGATTACAAGTGTGCGCCACCACGCCCGGCTTTTTTTTTTTTTTTAATTGTTATTTTTCTTGTGATGCTGAAAATAGAACCCAGGGCCTTGTTATGGAAAGCCCATACTCTACCACTGAGCTCTATCCCTGACTCTCAAATATATCTTAAGTATGCTGATAGATACCATCACCATACCAAGATTCTTTTGCTATAGACTGTTCTAGCTGGTAGAAGAATGGAAAATGAAGACCTTCCTAGGTTCTTTCATGCAGATAAGAGGACTTTGATCTTCAGAATATAACCTTAATGATGAAAGGTGCAACAGAGGTTTCAGCAATTTTGTAATAACAACTTCTCAGAAACTAATACACTTATATTTGAATGACCCAGCAAATTAGACCTCTGAATTTCTTTCTGACCTAATGAACTGAGGTAAAATTTTAAATATAGATATCAATCTGAGTTTCTAGGTTCTACATTTATTCAATAAACATTTTTTTATCTTGTCTTTTTTTTTTTAATGTCATGAGTGGGGAAGGAAAAGAAAGAACAGCCTACAAAACAGATTCTTCACAGAATTTTCCTTTTGGTTGCTATTTGGTTTGGGTTTTGTGTGTGTGTGGTGGTGGTGGTGGGTATACTGGGAATTTTAACCCAGGTACATTCTACCTCTCAGCTACACCCCCCAGGTCTATTTTATTTTTATTTTAAAATAAGGTCTTATTAAGTTGCTGAGGATCTCACCAAGTTACTGTGATCCTCTAGTCTCAGCCTTCCAAGTACTGGTATTACAGAAGTGCAGCACCATGCCTGGTTTGATGGCCATTTGTTAACAACTCATTTTACCTTAGATTTTAGTCTATTTAAGAAGCAGCTTTATAAGTCTATTAATATTTACTTACTTATGTACCTGCCTTTTGTTCTTTATTAATATATTTTCTGTATTTTGGCTAAAATTGCACATATTAGTTTTATACTATTATACGTATTAGTTTTTTTACTTAGCTGGATTTCATTATTTGCCTCTGTTACCAATAAACAAACAAAAAAATCAGTTTTTCAATGTAATCAGTGATAACATCTTCCAACACAAAGGCAAGATTCTCTCAGCTAATTTTCACCATATATTATTTTTTGTCATTCTTCATAATATACTTTATAAAGTTTTAATGATAACTATAGTATAATTTAGCAAAGAAATGAAAAATTGTTTACTATTCAATACTTGCACCTCTATTATTAACTTTAAAAGATGCAAAGGACTTCTATTTTTGTTACAGACAATGCTGTAAGTTACAAATAATATTAGAAGTTTTTCAAAATTAAATCTTTATATTCTTATTTTAGCTTTACTAATAAGCTTAATAAGACTTCATAGATCTTTATTAAACTAGCACTGAAATCATTAACTATTAAATCACTCTGATTACATTACTAAAATAATACAAGAACTACTGAATTACTAGAAAATTAACTTTTTTTGTGTGGTACTGGGGACCCCTAGCCCAATTTTAGGTCTTGATAGGTTGATGAGAGTCTCACTACTTGCTGAGGCTGTCCTCAAACATGTAATCCTGTCTCATCCTCCCAAGTACTGGGATTATAAGCCCACCACCCCCGGCTGAAAATTAACTTCTAAATAAAATTTTGAATGACTAAAATATATTTATGCCACTTGACAGTTTGCTTCCCAAATATGGCACCTTAAAGTTGTTATTATGACTGTGCTTTTCTAATTTTAGAAAAAAATGCAAACTTTTCTGCTCTCCCATGAGCTATTAAAACAAACAAAAAAGTAACTTGAATTATATCATTACATGAAAAAAATTTTAATAAAGGATAGGTACAACTAGTTCTGTGAAAGTTAAATTATACCCATGAGGTATCCATCTCTGAGTTACAAAGAGTGTATATATATCATAATTCCTGACCAATTCTGTGTGGATGGTATTTCTCATACATGTGGATAACAGATCTACTAAAACTATTTTGGCCAATTATAACAGCATATCTTTTTAACTTTTTAAACAAAAATAAAGAGAAATCATTCATATTCACATTTTAATATCCAGTGCTTAACAAAAGCACATTCATACTATTAAAACGTTTTAATCTATTGAAATCCCTTAAGGCATATGGTGGCATATGCTTATAATCCCCCAAGACAAGAGGACTGTAGTTTCCAGACCAGCCTCAGCAACTTAGCAAGTCTCTCAACAACCTAGTGAGATCTTGTTTCTAAATAAACAAATAAATAAATAAGGCTGGGGCTATATCCTGAAGGTAGAAGACCCCTGGTTCAATCCTTGGTGTTTCTCTCTCTCTCTCTCTCTCTCTCTCTCTCTCTCTCACACACACACACACACACACACACCCATAAGTTCCAATAAAAGTATTTTAGTCGAGTCAGTACTGATCATTCCATGCAAAACACACACACACACACACACACACACACACACACACACACACAAAACAAAACAAAACAAAACTTGCCAGATGTGGTGGCACACGCTTGTAATCCCAGTACTTGGAAGGCTGAGACTGGAGGACCTGGGTTCACAGTCAGCTCAGCTACTTAGTGAGGTTCTCTGCAACTTAGTGAGACCCTGTTTCAAATAAAGAATAAAAAATGGGGCTGGGGGTGTAGCTCAGAGGTAGAATGCCCCTGGGTTCAATCTCCAGTACCACAAAAAAAAAAAAAAAACTCTTTTACTTAATGAAGTATAAATTCAGATTGATTTCTTTCCATTCTATGGAATAATTCAACTCAGACATGTCTCTATAAAATAATGGCTCTAGATGATGGTCAACAATGACAAATTATCATATGGAGAGACACCAATATTATGTGCACCTTGTTGACCGAGCATATACCACACTTACAAGTTTTCTTGACAAAAATTAAATAAACAAACCTGTACCTAATATAGCCTCCAACTCTACTACCTTTAGAGAGGAACTAAAGGAGACAGAACAACCTGTCAGCACCACAGGATCACAAGAGTAAAGTGAATTATTACTGAATGTGGGAAACTGCTGAAAAATGGATCTAACTTACTCAGCAAACAAATTAGCCAAAAGAAAAGGGAATAAAAGAAGAAAGAGGAACAAGAAGAGGAAGAGGAAGAGAGGGAAATCGTAAATTAAAAAGAGATTGAAGAGTGATGGTATAATCCCAGTGGCTCAGGAGGCTGAGGCAGGAGGATCTACAAGTTCAAAGCCAGCCTGTGCAACTTTGCAAGACCCTGTCCCAAAATTTAAAAACAAAAAACAGTGCTAGGGATGTAGTTCAGTCATAAAGTGCTCCTGAGTTCAATCCCAGGTACTGGGAAAAAAGGGGGGCGGGGAGACATAACAAATAACTGCAATTTGTAGACCTTTTTTAGATCCTAATTCAAACAAACTTTTAAAAAGCAAAACTTGCTGGGCATACTGGTGCACGTTTATAATCTCAGTACTTCGGAGTCTGAGACAGGAGGATTGCCGGTTCTATAGGCCAGCCTCAGCAATGCAGCGAGACTCTTAGAAACCTAGTGAGACCCTGTTTCAAAATAAAAAATACAAAAGGGGATGGGATGTAGCTTGGAGGTAGAATGCCCCTGGGTTCAATCCCTAGTACCATAAAAACAAAACAAAACAGCGAAACCTGAGTATTTAGGAGACAGCTGCAGAAATTCAATAACGACTGAATGCTTGGTGTCACAAGTTATATTTTTAGGTATAATGATGGCACTCTGATTATGTTTTTAAATATAGTATTTTTATTTATTTTTACTTTTTTTGAGGTGCTGGGAATTGAACTCAGGGCTTTTAGCATGCTAAGCAAGTGCTCTACCACTAAGATATACCCATAGCCCCTAATGAGTATCTTTTAGTAACATACCTTGAAGCATATGATATAGGTGAGATTTATTAAAAAATAATCTGGGGCCGAGAGTGGTGGCAAACGCTTGTAATCCCAGTTCTTGGGAGGCTGAGACCGGGTTTGAGGCCAGCCTCAGCTACTTAGTGAGGCCCTCCGCAACTTAGTGAGACCCTGTTGCAAAGTAAGGAATAAAAAAAAAAGAAATAGGGCTGGGGGTATAGCTTGGAGGTAGAATGCCCCTGAGTTCAATTCCCAGTACTGCAAAAAAAAAAAAAAAAAAAAAAAAAAACAGATGTCTAACCCATGCTCACAGTCTTACCTTCTCTTTAGATGAAGCGTGCCTCTCAGCAGCTCTGGGTTGAGCAGTTTCTATAGCAACAGGGCCACTGTATGGATCATGATCCGCCTCCTGTAAACTTCTACCTTTGCTCATTTTTCCAAAAAGTACAGGTTTTGAAACCTACGTAGATGCCATATACATAACATAAAACTTCTTTAGCAAATATATTCTGGATAGAATCTTCTTTTAAAAATCTCTAACTTACTTGAAATATAGAAAGATGATTTGTTTCCTTGACATTAACTCTCAAAATAAAAACATAAGGGTTTAAATTCCTGGATAATAAGAACTAAAGTTTACTTTATGCAGACTTGCACAAACCCCAATATCAAACATGCCAAACAAACTCTTTTGGTGGTGGGGGAGTACTGGGGATTGAACCTAGAGGCAGTCTACCTCTGGCCTATACCCCCAGCCCCTTTTATTTTGAATTGGGGTCTCACTAAGTTGCTGAGGGCCTCACTAAGTTGCTGAGGCTGGCCTCAACCTGTGATCCTCCTGTCTTAGCCTCCCAAGTACTGGGATTACATGCATATGCCACTGTGCCCAGCTACAAACTCAATTATATGTAAAAAATAATGGCTCTCTGATATCTAATAATATACTCAATAAATGTCCAAATGAATGAGTGAATGAATATTCTTCACAGAAGCCTCATGATTACTTTTTTCTCCTTACCCTTTCTTCTATTATAGGAAGTGAAATATCAATGAAAGGATCTTTCACTGTGGAGATCTTAAAAAGAAAACAGATTGAGAACTTTAGTTAGAATTCTAATATGACTCTAATAGCTTTGTAAAGTATCAAAAAACTCAAACTTTCCAGCAATTTAAAATTTAAACTTATAACAAAGTATGAAATGTTAAGAAAAAAAGCCATGAAAAAAAGCAGAGTCTGACAGTGCTTTGTAGATTCCTTAGGATACATCTGCTTTAAAAGATACTTTCTACCTTTGTGAGAGAGAAATCAACTTATGTTAAATATTATAGAAAGTTAAGCAATACCATGTTGACACATTGTATTTCAATGGAACATGTTAGAAGGAGATATAGTTTATAATCCTGGTTTTATAAAACTACAGAGGGCAGAAGAGCATCCACAATCTAGGATAGGAAAAATGGACATCAAAACTTTTCATTTTATCATTAAAATCTGACAAGTTTATACTTATCATATTCTCTAGAAATAGCCTCATCAATCAATTAAAAATTTATACATGCTTTAAGTTGTTGTTAAAGATGGCATTTAAAATAAAAATTATTACTAAATTCATGTCATACAAATACAAAAGTTAAATTAATTGTGATAGAATCACCCTCAGTTATATTAGGATTATTTCTACTGGAATTACGTTTTAGGACACTGCAGTGAGCATAGTTACTCTCTTCTCAGAAGTTTCTCTCTCACATCAATTTAAACAAGCAACTAATATCTTTCAGTAAATTAAGACAGGCCAAAAGTACCTGATATGTGTGTCAAGAGAAAAATAAAATCACACACATGAATATATCTATGAAAAATTAAATATCATGTTTATTTTCTAAGCATATCGGGTATATTTTTTAAAAAGACTTGTAAAGATTATCATGTAGTCACCTATTATAATTTTTAAATAACTGTTTGTGATTATATGTGAAATAAAACATAATAAAAATGGTGTGATTATAATCTATTTCAAGAAGTGAATTCCAAAGTACCTACATTTGCACATTCTTCACACATGACTGTGCTAGTTAATTCACCAATAAAAATCCGATCTATGAAGTTCATTTTCACACCTTCTTTCCCATATGCTGTAAAAATCATACTTTTAACACAAAAAATATCAACCATCCAACAGTGTCACATGTTATTATCTGTTTACTCAAAAGTAATCTGAATAAGGTAGATTTCCTTCATTACATTTAATGAAAAGTTTACTATATAATGCTCTAATGTCTTTCTCCTTTTACAGTTTTGTAGAGGAAATATGACCATCAGCTACCAGGAAGTAATTAACTGTTCTTAAACTTCGGTAAAATAAATAGAGCAATGCCACTATTCATACCACACCTCAGCCGCTCCCAAACCTTTTAAAGCCTCTGTGTCTAACCAGGAGGTAGACAGAAGAATGGAGAAGAAGATTATGCTTTCAGGCAACAGATGCCAAAACCATGGTGCAAAAAAGAGTTGTAATGGATAATAAATAGCACAGTAAAAGAATGAAAATGGGCAGTTAATAACTTATCTGTGTACATATTCACACATGCTTAATAATATTTTTAAAAGTTATAAAATAATTTTGCTCAGGAAATATTTATGAATCAAAGGAAACTGACTTATTTGCTTTAAAATATAATATTAAATTATAATTTAAATAATTTTTCTTGCTTTAAAATAATAAAAATCATAATCTTCCCATCTTTCCAGGGTTGGAAGAAAATAGACTAAACACGTTAAGTTCTGAATGCAGTGTAAGCTGGGTGATGGGCATAAGAGGCAGCATTATACTATTCTCTCTACTGTAATTGAAACTTGAAAGTTTCTTTAAAAAATCATGGAGGAAAAATATTATCAAATCTATCCAACCCTATTTCAAACTTCTCTTCTAGTTGGGTATGGTGGTGCACGCTTGTAATCCCAGTACTTGGGAGGCTGAGACAGGAGGATCATAGGTTTGTGGCCAGCCTCAGATACTTAGTGAGGCCCTCTACAACTTAGTGAGACTCTGTTTCAAAATAAAGAATAAAAATAGGACTGGAATGTAGTTCAGAGGTAGAATGCCCCTGGGTTCAATTCCCAGTACCGCAAAAAATAAACAAAGAAAAAAACTTTTCTTCTATCGTTTTTGGGCCTCTACCTTCAAGTTTCATGCAAACAAAATTTAAAATCATTTAAAACATTATCTGGAGCACTAAATGACAAAAAAGACTTATATTTAACATATAAATAAACATATAATATATTCATAAACATATTAGCTAAAATTACTACTTATAAATACTAAAATAAATCAAGAAAAACTATACAAGAGATTAGATTACCAAAATGGAAAGAAAAACTAGGCTGTTACTCTAAACATACACTAGGTGGCACTACATCGACACAAAAGAATGTGGAGCAACAATAATCAGGAGAAACTAAGTATGTGGAACCTTTAACTGATGTAACAGAGTTTTAGAGCATTCAAAAAAAATGTATGTATATTTACTTATCAATTACAGAAATGTAATATGAACATTATGAAACAAAAATAGAAGTCAAAAACAGAATAAAACATTTTTATTTTTTTCTAAAAATGACAAATTACATCACACTAACATTAGTTAATATCTCAAAATAGAATATACACTTAGACTAGGTAAATTGCTATTATCATAAGAGATAAACTCACATTGCAATATATATAAATATGAGTGAACAGCTTTGATTAACCACTGTTTTTGCTCCATATTTTGATTGATGTACAGCAAACACCAGCAGCAGGTAAACTGCACTTAACCTTGACTTAAGCAAGACTCTCTCCCATAAATAGTTTCTTTGCAACAGTTTTTGGAGCACTTATGAATTTTGTCTAAAGCCAGATGTGGTGACACATGCCTGTAATCCCAGTATTTGGGAGGCTGAGTCAGGAGGATTACATGTCTTGCTAAATTGCCTCAGCAATTTGTTTCAAAACAGATAAAATAGGCCCCTGGGTTTAATTCTCAGTATCCCCCTCCCCCCCCAAAATAATTTTGTCTAGATACATCTAAATAATATCTATAAATCCACTTACTGAAACACAAAAAATGATACAATATGACAAATGTGAACTTCCAAGGGAGGTTGCTACTTTCAATAATCTTTGCTGGGCATGGTGGCACATGCCTGCAATCCCAGCATTTGGGAGGCTGAGACAGGAGAATCACAGTTCAAGACCAGCCTCAGAAACTTAGTGAGACTCTCAGCAACCTAGTAAGACCCTGTTTCAAAATAAAAATAAGGCTGGGGATTAGCTTGGAGGTAGAATGCCCCTGGGTTCAAACCCTAGTATCACACACACACACACACACACACACACACACACACACACACATCCTTCAAGTCTCCTTTCAAATAGCTCACATAAGGTTATTACTGTTAATCTGGATAAAAATTTATTTATCTATTTATTTGTGGTAGTGGGGATTGAATTTAGGGACATTCTCCCTTCAAGCTATACTCCTAGCTCTGGGTTTTTTTTTTTTTTTTTTTGCGGTACTGGGGATTGAACTCAGGGGCATTCTACCTCCGAGCTACACCTCCAGCCCTATTTTTTATTCTTTATTTTGAAACCGAGTCTCACTAAGTTGCGGAGTGCCTCACTAGGTAGCTGAGGCTGGCCACGAACCTGGATCCTCCGGTCTCAGCTTCCCGAATGCTGGGATTACAAGCCTGTGCCACCACGCCCAGACCCCTAGCTCTGTTTTTGATTGATTGATTGATTGATTGATTGATTGATTGAACCAGGGAATGAACCCAGGGGCATTCAACCCCAAGCTACATCTCAAACCTTTTTATTTTTATTTTTTCTTTTATTTGGAAACAGGGTTTTGCTAGCTTGCTGAGACTCACTAACTTTCTCAGGCTGGTCTCGAACCTGAGATCCTCCTGTCTCAGCCTCCGAAGTACTGGGATTACAGGCGTGTATCACCATACCTGGCTTCTATATTATCTTTTATTCTGAAACAGGGTATCACTGAGTTGCTGAGGCTGGCCGCAAACCTGCAACCCTTCTACCTTGGCCTCCCAAATACCAAGATTACAGTATCCTAGTGTTATGTGCCACTGTGCCTAGCTTAAATTTTTTAATATTTATTTACTTATTTTTATTTATTTATTTTTGCAGTACTGAGGATTGAACCCAGAGGCATTCTACCTCTGAGCTACATCCTCAGACCTATATTTTATTCTTTATTTTGAAATAGGGTCTCACTAAGTTGAGGAGGACCTCACTAAGTAGCTGAGGCTGGCCGCAAACTTGCAATTCTGTCCCAGCCTCTCAAGTACTGGGGTTACAAGTGTGCGCCACCACATCCAGCTAAATTTTTTTATTTAAAAAAAAATCCACATGGAGACATTCTAATATATTCTTTCTATTACTGTTAGAGAGCTTGCAGCCACTGGTATAAGTACACCATCCTGTAAAGGACATTACTTTAGAGAATTAGTTCATACAATGCTTGATTCTTTTTCCCCTGAAAAGAAACTTTAATGTTTTCTTTTAGGAAAAAAGTTTCAAACGTTAAAGAGTCAACATACCTTTAATTTTTTTCCTAGTATCTTCATCAGCAGTTTTAGTAGTTGGGTTATTAAATGCTTTTAGAATGCTAGCTTGTATTCTCTGTAAAACAAAGTTAATAGAATCTGGTCTAGTAATAGTTAACTTAGATCTCATCCTCTTAATAAAAGGACTTCCAAATAGAAAGGTACACTGTGGGTCTCAGTCCCCAATCTGAAAATAAAATATCAAATTATTTTTTAAAAAGGTAAAAATATGTTCTCCCTTCCCGTTCTTAAATAGGCTTTAGAGCAACTCTCTAAAGCCAATTTTTCATGAGTAAGAGTCAGATTCCTATGTTAGGTCTCTCTTGGGTTTAAACTATTTTTATCAGTCTGTAAAAGAAAGCAGCCTACTTTCATTTTTTCATAGGCTTAGAATAACTTTATTACCCCTCCCTCTTCCTTTCTCACTCTCCCTCTTTAAAATGACTTTCCTTAATTAGGACATGGAAAAAAAGTAGACCATCTAAAATTTCTTGTCTGCGAAGAAAATCTTAATAAATAAGAAGCTATCAAGCTGGTCAGTATGATCCCCATGGACACACACACAACTAAAGTCCAGAATATCAATTAATATTCACAGCAAGAATTCCCCAAATCCTATATATAATTCTATTTGAGCATAGTTCTCCATAATAGTTATGTCTTCAGCAGTTCTTAATAAATGTTTAGGTTTATATTTCTACGTCTTTTGTGTATGTTTCAGGAAAAATCCAATTTCACAAAAAACTTTCAGAATAAAATGAAACTACATATTCCAAGAATAAAGACTTACTTATTAAATGACTGCTTTTCATAGTAGGTATGCCCCTAATTAGTGGATGAGTTTTGTTTTCTCTAATTTGCATTATGACATTGAGGTGAAAAGGAAGCTTGTCATGGTATTTCAAAAGACATTTTCCTTGCCGGGTGTGGTGGCGCACGCTTGTAATCTCAGCATTTGGGAGGCTGAGACCAGAGGATCCAGGTTCTTGGCCAGCCTCAGCTACCTAGTGAGGCACTCAGCTACCTAGTGAGACCCTGCTTCAAAATAAAGAATAAAAAATAAGAAGCTGGGCGTGGTGGCGCATGCTTGTAATCCCAGCATTTGGGAGACTGAGACAAGAGGATCCAGGTTCGAGGCCAACCTCAGCTACCTAGTGAGGCACTCCGCAACTTAGTGAGACCCAGTTTCAAAATAAAGAATAAAAAATAGGGCTGAGGGTCTAGCTCGGAGGTAGAACGCCCCTGAGTTCAATCCCCAGTACTGCAAAAAAAAAGACACTGTCCTAAGTATATAAAACCATTGAACTGGACTTTACAGTATGAAAATGATACATAATTCTGTTGTCAAAAACTTACCTCAGAGCCGGGCGTGGTGGCGCACACTTGTAATCCCAGCATTCGGGAGGCTGAGACCGGAGGATCTGGGTTCAAGGCCAGCCTCAGCTACCTAGTGAGGCACTCCGGAACTTAATGAGACTCGGTTTCAAAATAAAGAATAAAAAATAGGGCTGGGAGTGTAGCTCGGAGGTAGAATGCCCCTGATTCAATCCCCAGTACCGCAAAAAAAATAAACAAAGAAAGAACAAAAAATAGAGCTGGGGGTATAGCTCAGAGGTAGAATGCCCCTGAGTTTAATCCCCAGTACCACACACACACACACACACACACACACACACACACACACACACACACAATATATATATATGTATATATATATATACTTATATATATATATAAAACAAATATATATATACCTATATTTATATCAGTGGAAAAGTATAAAGACAAATGGATGAACTAATCAACTTACAGATTTTTTACTGACTCCGCAGAACAAGGAGTGGTCAGGATGAACTTAGAAGCAGAAAATACAGAGTAGACTGCTTCTAGCCTTTTTGAACCAGACATCTGATCCTGTCTCTTACACCCCTGCCAGACTCTCTGACTTGAACAAGCCTGGCTAAGAACATTTCCATGATCTTTTTTTTTTGGTACTGGGGATTGAACTCAGAGGCATTCTACCTCCAAGCTACACCCCAAGCCTTAGTTTTTTACTCTTTATTTTGAAACAAGGTCTCACTAAGATGCAGAGGGCCTCACTAAGTAGCTGAGGCTGGTGAGGAACCTGCGATCCTCCTGAATCAACCTCCCAAGTACTGGGATTACAAGCGTGTGCCACCATGCCCAGCTCCTCTTCCATGATCTTGCCCACTGACTTTCCCCAGGATGAGCTCTTGTAAACTCTGAGAGGCCAAAGCCAGAATATGTGCCAGAGTTTCTCTCAGTTTATCTTCTTTGGGGAGCCCTCAGTCAATAATGGCAATAGGTGTGTGCTTGCTACCCAGTCTGCAAAACTATTAAAATTATTTAATTCATACTGCTTAAGTGCACATCAAAATGATGTGAAAAAGCAATGGGACGGCATTTGTAGAAGTCAAAAGAGCAGCTACCTCTGACAAGGAAAGGAAGAAGTGTTTACAAAGGAACAGGCAGCTTCTAAGGTGGTGATAATTCTATTTTTACCTCGGAGTGGTGGTAGCAGAGAGGAGTGGCGGTGGTTAAGTTAGGGTTCTTACTATGCTGTGAACTGCATATTCATATACTTTCTTCTGTGTATGATATATATTTTATAATGTTTTTAATGTCTCCACCTCCAACCATTGTGAAAGCAAGCTGCATTTGTTAGCTGGCCTATATATAGCACATTGTATTTTCTATAACCACTATTTTCATTAAGCATATTTTGAAAATTAATATAAGATTCAAAATACTAGCCGGGCGTGGTGGCGCACACTTGTAATCCCAGCATTCAGGAGGCTGAGACCGGAGGATCTGGGTTCGCGGCTAGCCTCAGCTACCTAGTGAGGCACTTCACAACTTAATGAAACTCGGTTTCAGAATAAAAAATAGTGCTGGGGTTATAGCTCAGAGGTAGAATGCCTCTGAGTTCAATCCCCAGTACCGCAAAAAAAAAAAAAAAAAAAAGATTCAAAATACTTAAATACTTACAAAGTAGGGTATAAAAGTAAACATGAAGTAATTTATAAAATGTCTCCCAGAAGCTATTAAATATTAAAATAACCTCCAATTCTGACTCAATAAATTTGAAACAATGTAATTCCAACATTGCCTAAACTAAACCTAACTTTTATGCTTTGAAAAAAAAGAATTTATTCAACTAAAATAAACACATTAGGATGGTATAAATTATACACCAGAGAAGAATTTAACTGACTTAATGAAAAAGCAGCCTAGTGAATCTTTTGGTAACCTAACAAGGTCTTGTTTCAAAACAAAAAGTAAAAAGGACTGTAAGTGTAGCTCAGAGGTAGAATTTCCTTGGGTTCAATCCCCAGCCACACACACACACCTTATTTTTTTGGTACTAGGGATTGAATCCAGGGGCATTCTACTGTTATCACGTGCAGTTCCACAAATAGCCTGTTAAGCAACTGAAGACGAGGACCTCTAATTCAACTGAAAGTAAATTTATCCTACAACTTAAAAATTTCACTAATGCAGATATAACTGTTAATGATATAATAAGCCTTGCTACATTCTGGAATGCAAAATCATGCACACTCAAAAGCTAAGAAGCTGCTACTACATCATTCTAAAAAAGGAATAAAAACAATGCAATTATTTAAATTATTAACTACTAAATATCAGATTTTTGCTTTTGTGTGTGTGTGTGTGTGATACTGGGGATGGAACCTGGGGGCATTCTACCTCTGAGCTACAGCCCCAGCCCTATTTTTTTTTTTTTTATTCTTTATTTTGAAACAGGATCTCACTAAGTTGTGGAGGGCCTTACTAAGCAGCTGAGGCTGGCCTCGAACCCAGATCCTCCAGTCTCAGCCTCCCAAATGCTGGGATTACAAGTGTGTGCCACCGCGCCCAGCAGACTTTTG
>PVLC010001721.1:15667-133880 GCA_004027655.1 Graphiurus murinus | reverse complement strand
TACTAGTAAAAGGAACAATCCAGCAAGAGGAAATAACAATTATCAACATCTATGCCCCAAACATAGGAGCAGCCACTTTCATAAAACAAACTCTGTATGATATTAAGACACACATAGATCCCAATACACTAATACTAGGAGACTTCAATACTCCTCTTACATCTCTAGATCGTTCCTCTAAACAAAAGGTCAGTAGAGATGCCTCTGACCTAAAGGATACCATAAGCCAAATGGACCTATTAGACACATATAGACTCTTCCACCCAACTACAACTGAATTCACATTTTTCTCAGTGGCTCATGGAACCTTCTCCAAAATAGACCACATCCTCGGCAGATCCTCAATAGAGAACCTACAGAGTGGGAGAAAATTTTTGCCAGTTACACTTCAGATAGAGGTTTAATATCTAGGATATACAAAGAACTCAAGAAAATTGCAACTAAGAGAGCAAATAACCCAATCAAAAAATGGGCAAAGGATCTAAATAGACACTTCACAAAAGAAGAAATACAAATGGCCAGTAAATGTATGAGGAAATGTTCCACATCATTGACAATCAGGGAGATGCAAATCAAAACTACCCTGAGATTTCACCTAACTCCAGTCAGAATGGCAATCATAAAAAATATGAACAACACCTGCTGGCGAGGGTATGGAGAAGTGGGAACCGTAGTACATTGTTGGTGGGATTGCAAACTTGTGCAACCACTGTGGAAAACAGTATGGAGGATCCTCAGACGAATGGGAGTTAACCTACCATATGACCCAGCAATACCACTACTGGGTATATACCCAAAAGAATGGAAACCAAATTATCAGACCGATGCGTGTGTATCTATGTTTATAGCAGCTCAATTCACAATAGCCAAACTATGGAAGCAGCCAAGATGTCCAACCACAGATGAATGGATTACAAAACTATGGTATATGTACACAATGGAATTTTACTCAGCCATAAAGAAGAATAAAATCATGTTTTTTGCAGGGAAATGGATGCAACTGGAAAACATTATGTTAAGTGAGACTAGTCAGTCACAAATAGTTGAGAAGCATATGTTCTCCCTAATATGTGGATGCTAGGGAGAAGATGGGGCATAGGAGGGTCTCCAGATGAAAAGGAGAGATCCTCGATAAGCAAAGAAGTTGATTTAATTGTAGTGGATGCATGGGGCAGAGGGACGCCCTAAAGCACATGATGTACTTACACAATCATATCAAGGTCACTCACTGTAGTGAACCTGAGGGGGAGGGAGGGGGAGAGAATGGGGTGGGAATTGGGGAAGGGGTCAAATGAGAATTGTATGCAAATATGTTGTTAACAACTTGTACTTAACAAAGATGTATGCTATATTGCATGAATTACTACAATAAAAAATTATAATTAAACCAAAAAAAGATAAATCTATTGCTCTTTTTATACCCTAGCAATTCCTTTATTAAACCCTGTTATTTATAGTCTAAGAAATAAAGAAGTAATTAAGGTTATGAAAAGACTTATGAAAAAGAGACAATTTTTAGCACATTGTAACAAGTAGCATCTTCCTTGGAAAATTTATTTCAACCTGATAATACCTTTTCCCAAATCTCAGGTACCAAGAAATATTAAAATTACCTTTTTGTAAATAAAATACTAAATCATAAAAAATGATGCTATTTGAGTCAAATTAGTTCAGAAAATGTGCTAAAATATACTTCAAAATCTGAGGTAGATTAATATGGAGTGAGTAAGCTAAATAATTATTCATAAGTTTCGGAGTGTAATTAGTCACAATTGTTCACAAGTCCAACAAATGCTAGGAATAAAAGTCAGTACAAATAAATATAGCCCATTTAATATTGTTGGGAAATTTCTCAAGTTACAAAACATCACAGGTGCGGCATTCCCTTAACCAGTAAGGTCTAAGTGCAAGGCTCGGCCTGCTAAATAAGGGACGTGTGACATTTCTCATTTTATATTATTTTATCCTGGAAATTTGGGCTTTGTTTCTGCATTATTTTTTAAGAGGCTCAGGATGCGGTACATCAAGGAGAACAAAGGCGTAGGCCTGGCTCAGAGGTATCCATTAACTCTACAAATACCGGCGGCTGAGTCAAGAGAACTTAGGTTTCTTATCATAAGTAAAGGAAGCTTCAAGACAGAGAGCTCTCCGCTTACCTAAAAACTTATTAACCAGATACCTTCTAGCTGCCTGAGCAAATAGGAAAGGTTTATCTAGTGAATAGTTCTTCTTCGCTTTTAACCTTTAACCCTGCTCCTCCTTCACTGTTCCTGCTCTCTACAAAAAGAATAATTCATTTACACTTTTGCATTTTTTCTGCTGCTCCCCTAATCTTAGCAAACACTATAGGAAATAGCCTTTCTAGTTAAAAATGTACCCACTTAACTCTAGGGAAAAACAAGGCTGTAAAAATTCTAAGGAAAAACAAGGCTGTAAAAATTCTTTTTGTATACCTTGTTGTGATGAGCATATATAACACTCATGAGATGAATTAAAAACAGATGCGTCTTAACATACATGGTGTGTAAGTGTACTCTCACTCGCTCTCGACCTCATCTCAATCTCCACCTAACGAGGGACCCCCAGGCTCTACTGCTTCTTTGAGGGCTGGCCCCCGGCACACAGGCACATTTTTGACTTCTCAAATATTAGTCTTTCCTTCCTTAAGTAACACAATCTGTGATAAGTAAGCTCTATAATTGAATTTGATCATCAACTTGACTGTTGTTCTTTCAAGAGATTTTTTTCAATATTTGTTTCATACAGAATATCTATTCTCCCATCAGAATATTTTCATATTTAGTATAAGTCATTTTTACTATCATATTCTCTGAAATAGAGTATTTCTGTACTCTGACTTATTACCCTCTGGTCAAAAATGATGCTTTTCATAATGATATCCATATGGATTTAGTTTTTATTTATTTATTTATTTTTTGCGGTACTGGGGATTGAACTCAGGGGCATTCTACCTCCGAGCTATACCCCCAGCCCCATTTTTTATTTTTTATTTTTTTGAGACAGGGTCTCACTAATTTGCGGAGGTCCTCACTAGGTAGCTGAGGCTGGCCTCGAACCCGGATCCTCCGGTCTCAGCCTCCCGAATGCTGGGATTACAAGCGTGCGCCACCACGCCTGGCGTGGATTTAGTTTTTAAAGTAGTTTATTTGTCTATCATATATAACTGTGTGTAATAACTGAAAATATTACTTAAATCAAGTTTTTCTCTCTGATATTTTTACTAATTTTGTTGGTCATTAGGAGCACTAAAACCTGTACCGATTCCAGTGAAAACTGTTGATGTATTCACAGCAGTAATAGAAAATGGGTATATTGTTCAAGCATAAATTTGATAGAAAAGTAATGAAAATTCTATTCATTAAATAAATGTACATATATAAAAGAAAATAATTTACTGAAAATGTACAATCTTTTAGTCATTAATATATTAATTACCAATTAACTGGAAATTCTTTCTTATGCTTTTCTTGAATGAAAACCTGAACATTGAAATATTAACTAGCCAGATGTGATGACACACACTTTTAATCCTAGTAGTTGGGAGGCTAAGACAGGAGAATTGCAGGTTCAAGCCCAATCCTGGCAACTAAGTGATACCCTTAGTAACTTTGGAGAGAACCTGTTTCAAAATAAAAAATAAAAAGGGCTGGGGGTATAGCTCAGCAGTAGAATGCCCCTAGGTTCAATACCCAGTACCAAAAAGGAAAGAAGGATGGAAGGAAGGAGGGAAATAAGAGAAGAAAGAAGGAAAAAAGAGAATGAAAAAGAAGAAAGAGAGAGAGAGAGAGAGAGAGAGAGAGAGAGAGAGAGAGAGAGAGAGAGAGAGAAAGGAAAAAAGAAAGAAAAATCTGATTAACTAGCTTGCCCAAACTCACACAGGGAAGTCAGATGGAGCTGGAGTTTGAATCAATACTATCTTTTCTCCACAAGCTTGGGGTTCAAAACCTTAAGTTTATATTGTCTGAGGTATTTAGTTATTAAGTAACATTAGAAGTATACTGTATCAGCCGGGCATGGTGGCACTTATATTCCCAGCATTTGGGAGGCTGAGACCGGAAGATCCGGGTTCGAGGCCAGCCTCAGCTACCTAGTGAGGCCCTCTGCAACTTAGGGAGACCCTGTTTCAAAAAAATAAAAAACAAAAAATGGTGCTGGGGGTATAGCTCGGAGGTAGAATGCCCCTGAGTTCAATCCCCAGTACCACACACAAAAAAAAAAAGTATAGTGTACTTAAAAGGTTAATTTTTTGCTAACTGGATCAAAGGAGACATGCGTATGACTAGAGTGACTCTTTATGGAAATGAGAGTTCACTGGGAGTGAGAAGTGGGGGACAAAGCCCTTAACATGGCAAAGTGTCATGAGAGAGGTCTCAGTGAGTGTGGGAAGTAAAGGTGGAAATGGATCAGATTACTAAAGACCTTACATTCCATCCTAAGAAATTGAAATTTATTAAGAGGCATCAGACACTGGTATATTTCTTTTGGCAGAGTAATATGAATTCATTCTCCAGAAAACTGAGCTGGCAATTGATTGGAAAGAGACTGGAATGAGACTGACTTCAATAATTCACGTTAGGTGATGAGAGCAGAACTCTAGTATAAGACAGGAGAGGGCTACGTATATCAACACCATTTTAAAGAAAAGCAAATAGTAAATTGTAACTGGTTGAAAATAAAATGAAGTCCTACCGTCTTCCTATATCAAGCATGTCACATCTGATTTTGTTACCAGTCCTCCAACAATCCTAATGTATTTGGACATTCAGTAAATATTCTACTCAAATTATTTTAATGTAATTATGCTAGTTAATGTATAGTGAGTTAATTTTTTGTTTTGAATGATTAATAAGTATACTTTTGCTTTTTCATTTTAATATCTAATATGCTTACTGATAGATACAACCTACTTAAGCAAAAGCTTTAGGGTCTTAAATATATTTTAAGAGTGTAACAAATCCAGAAATCAAAAAGATTAAACAGTTCTAAATTCAATGGATACTATACACACTGTATTTTAAGGTACATGTCAGTTTTCAGAATTATATCCCTGGTTCCTTTCCCTTTTCTAATACTACCATAATTTTTGTTGTTGTTTTTCCTGAATCTTACAAAACTGGTCATCATCCACCTGAACTGCTTTCCTCATCACTTCTCCCATTTCACAGATCCTGTCAATCTGACTATCGATTTCTGCAGAATGAGACTGGTGAGCTTTCAGGACTGGTCCAGCATCCACTGCTTTTTTAGCAACCATTAACTGTAACATCTGTTTCCGGTACTTGCTCATGATAAGTTCCAAAGCATCCTGATGTTCCTCCAAGGAACCCCAAAGCTCTCTGTTTTCCTGCTGCAAGTCTCTAATCTGTGTGTTCTCTTGAGACAGCAAAATGTGAGGTTTGTACTTGGACATATCCTTCCTGTCGGCTGCGTCCTCTTGATACTGCTCAGGCAGCTCAGTCCCCGCCTCCTGCAAAGCGGCCACCCGCTAGTGCAGCGCAGCCGCAGCCGACTAGTCGACCAGCATCATGCTCCGGCAGCCTCTCCAGCAGGGTCGTGGCGTCTGTCAGGATCTTCTCGGTGGTGCAACTCATAAGCGGCCAGAGTTCCCGAGCGCCCGCCTGCTTCCTGCCCGCTCCTCTACGCGATTCGCTCTGCCCTCTTTTCTTAATTTTAAAAGAGATACAAAATAGAGTCATCTTCCTCTCTCCGTAGGTCAGGCTGTAGGAGTGCAAACACTGTCATAACTACTTCCATTTTGCCATTAAAAGATAATAATAATAAGATAAACCGAGCGTGGTGGTGCACGCTTGTAATCCCAGCATTTGGGAGGCTGAGACCAGAGGATCCGGGTTTGCGGCCAGCCACAGCTACCTAGTGAGGCACTCCGCAACTTAGTGAGACCCTGTTTCAAAATAAAGAATAAAAAAAAATAGGGCTGGGCGTATAGCTCGGAGGTAGAATGTCCCTGAGTTCAATCCCCAGTACTGAAAAAAAAGAAAAAAAAATAGTATTCACACAGGGAACAGCTAAAGGATTCACAGAAAAACAGACCCACTAAATCATCCCTTCTTGTTATATAATCCAAGATCTTCTCACTATATACGCTTGTTTGAGAAAGGTGTTTTATTTGAAAATTATTAAAACACAACAGCATCATTCATGTATCTTGTCTATCTTGCCTCTGTCCCTTTATACTTTAATCCTGACAATCACTTTCTGCTTCCAGATATACTCTCAGTGGTGCCTATTTCATTATTCAGCACATTTATTAAGTCTTTTACACTCATCAGTATTTTTCAGTTTCAATAATCCCATAATAAAAAAATTAATGACAGAGAGATTTCATAATTTGTTCAAAGGGATACAATGGTGCAGCTTAAGAATTAAGTCCAAGTTATCTGGCTCAGGAATCCATGGTCTTAATCATTAAGTCTTTCTTTAAATAGCATAAACTAAAGGTATCATGACAGGGAAGTTATTAAGAATCTAAGCTGTGAAGTGGCAGAGATTTAAAAGAGATGTGGGTCAACCGCAGGAAGGACCCCAAAATTTAATTTGAAAAATTTCAAATGTACACAAAGTTTGAGAAAATAATAAAGCTAATAATACTCATATACATTTTTAAACAATTAAACAATGAATTCAGCAACTGTTAACTTTTTACATTTGTCTATCTCAACGTGTATAATATTTATGTATATATAATAAATATATACATGCATGTATACATCCATATTTTACACACACTAAGGCACTTATATATGTTTATACATGCAATACAGTTAAACTAAATCTGGCTTGAGGTTGCCTTTGCATTTAAGTCCTTATGTAATGAACTGAAACCTAAATTAGTGTGTAAACTAAGTGAAAACCTAACTCAGGAGTATAGTCTTATAACCAATAGTTAGACAATCATAGCAGTCAGTCACTGGTGACCAGCAATTAAAATAAGGCAAAGCAGTGAGCTATAACCAATTAAAGTGCATCTCATATTGCTTCTCTTTTCTGTCCATAAATGTTTGACCACATTCCAGTCCAAAAGTTTTTAATTGATTCTGGTTCTAAGGATAGCCTGATTCAGAAATTGGGAATAAAATCCAATTCAGATTTTTTAATTTAATTTATTTAAACCAATTTATGAAGATCTTTGAACTAAATTACACATTTGTGCACATAATTCATATTCACAAGAGGTAATAAATATATATATATTTATACCTATATGATATATATATACATATAGTTCAGATACCTTATAAAATATTCTATAATCTGTTTTTCTAATATTTTCACATTATTACATTAAAGTTAAAATTTTTCTGCATTGATAGATGTGCTGTGTTTTCCTTCTTGTAACACAGGAGACCCTCAATGTCAATTTGTCTTGTTACTGGTGATATTGAGTTCTATAACTTTGCAAGACAGTGTTCACCAGATCTCTCCATGGTAAAGATGACTTACTTCCTGGCTAACTGATATATCATTTGTATGATGACATTTTTAAATTTATTAATTGGTTCGTTTTATTATTCATAATAATAAAATCCACTATGATATATCTTTATATTCACATAACATAATTTGGTCTATTTCATTTCTCAGTACCTCACTTTTCCCTTCTCCATGATCAATTCCCTTCCTTTACTCTACTTATAATCCTTCTATTTTCAAGATTTCCCCTGTTTTTCTCCTTTCTCTTCAGCTTCCACATATGGGTGAAAACATGACCTTAACTCTCTGAGTCTGATTTATTTCACTTAACATAATGTTCTCTGATTCCATCCATTTTTTTGCAAATGACATTTTTTCTTCATTATTTCTGAATAAAAATCCATTGTGTATACATACTTTACTTTCTTTATCGAATCCTTTTTTGTTTGTTTGTTTGTTTGTTTTGTTTGTTTTGTTTTGTTTTTGCAGTACTAGGAGTTGAACCCAAGGGCATTCTACCTCCGATCTACACCTTCAGTCCTATTTTTTATTCTTTATTTTGAAACAGGGTCTCACTAAGTTGCAGAGGGCCTCACTAAGTAGCTGAGGCTGGCAGCAAATCTGCAATCCTTCTGTCTCAGCCTCCTGAGTACTGGGATTACAAGTGTGCATCACCACACCCACCTGTTGATTAAAACCTAGGCTGGTTCTATAATTTGAATTCAGTAATACTGCACGATAAAACAAATGAACTAATTGGCAATTTATATACCAATAACAAACTTTCCAGAAAAGAAGTCAGGAAAATAATTCCATTTACAATTGAAACAAAAAATTAATTATCTAGGATTAAATTTAACCATGTATGTAAAACATCTCCAAAATAAATATTACAAAACACATATGAAAGACATTTAATGGGACACTAAAAATGGAAAGATACCCAATATTTATGGGTTGGAAAAATTAATAGTGTCCATCCTACCAAAGCAATCTTCAGATTTAATTCAGTCTCCATGAAAATACCAATGACATTCTTCACAGAAATAGAAAAATAATCCTAAAATTTACATGGAACCACAAACTATCTTGAATAGCAAAAGCAATCCTTAGCAAAAATAACAAAGCTAAAGGATCAATCATAATACCTGAACTTAAAACATACTACGAAGCTACAGTAACCAAAATCACATACTAGTTTAAAACAGATGCACAGACCCACTAAAATTAAGCCACATACTTATAGCCAACTGATCTTTAACAAAAACATATTTTGGGAAAAGGATGTCTCTTTAATAAAAGTAATGTGAAAGTGAGGTATCCACATGCAGAATGAAACTAGGCCCGTATCTTTCACCATCAACTCAAAATTTGTCAAACCTAGATATAAGACTTGAATCCTTGAATCTATCAATCTAAAAGAAGAAAACATAGGGGAAGCACTCCAAGACATCAGTAGGTAAAGTTTTTTGAAAGGCCACAAAAGCACAAACAACTTAAGGAAAAATAAATGAGATAATATCAGACTAAGAATTTTCTGCATAGCAAAGAAAGAGAACAAAAGACTGAGAAGACAAACTCAGAATGGGAGAAAATGTTTGCAAACTATTCATCTAACAAGTGAGTGATGTTCAGAATATAAAAGGAACTCAGCCTGGCGTGGTGGCACACACTTGTAATCCCAGCATTCGGGAGGCTGAGACCGGAGAATCCGGGTTCGCGGCCAGCCTCAGCTACCTAGTGAGGCACTCTGCAACTTAGGTTTCAAAATAAAGAATAAAAAATAGGGCTGGGGGTGTAGCTTGGAGGTAGAATGCCCCTGAGTTCAATCCCCATTACCAAAATAAATAAATAAATAAATAAATAAATAAATAAATAAATAAATGGAACTCAAAACTCTTAACAGCAAAAATAAAACTAATTTTATTTTAAAATGAACAAATAATCTAAATATATCTCGAATGAAAGTATAGCACATGGATTAGAACATAAAAAAATATTCTAAATATTACTAATCCTCAGGGAAATACCAGTCAAAACTCCAGTACCAAAAAAGTAGGTGTATATAGTAATATATATATATATGACTATCATCAAAAAGACAAAGAATAAATGAAGTCAAGTACTGTCAAGGACATGAATGAAGGGAAACTTTTGTACTTTGTTCATAAGAATGTAAATAAACCCAACCATTATAAAAAGCAGCATGGAGGTTACCCATAAAACTAAAAATAGAATTATCATATGGTTAACTTATCCCATTTCTGGATATGTATCAAAGTGAAAAAAAACAGTTTATAAAAGAGACGCTTGCATTCCCATGTTTATTGCAGCATCATTCACAATGGCCAAGATATGGAATCAACTAAAGTGTCCATTGATGAATGAATGGATAAAGAAAATGGAATGAAATATTCCAAATGGACTATCATTCAGCCATAATATAATTAACCCTTGTCACTTTCAGCAAAATAGATTAAAATAGCTGGATGCATTAGTGCATGCCTATAGTCCCAGGACTTGGGAGGCTGAGACAAGAAAACTGCAGGTTCAAGAACAGCCTCCTCACCTTAGCAAAACACTGTTTGAAAATTAAAAAAAGGACTGGGGGTGTAGCTTGGAGGTAGAATACCCCTGGGTTAAATCCCTAGTATTAAAAGAAGGAAGAAGAAAGGGAAGGAAGGAAGGAAGGAAGGAAGGAAGGAAGGAAGGAAGGAAGGAAGGAGAGAAAGGAGAAGGAAGGAAATGAAAGATATGTTCAATGAAATATGCTACAGACAGAAAGACAAATATTATATGTTATCAGTCATCTGTGAAAGCTAAAAAGTCACATAGAAGAAGAGAGTGAACTAGTGATGATTAGTGGCAAAGAAAGATCTGGGCAAAGGGATAAAGGCAGGTGGCACAATGTGAACCAAAATGCAACTGGATAGGAGGATTAAGTACTAATATTATACAGAACAGTGGGTAACTATAGTTTACTACAAGTTATGATACATTTTCTTAAACAGCCAAAAGAGTTGGTAGGCTCCAAGTATAAGAAAATGATAAATATTTAAGAAGATAGAAGTGGTATTATACTGATTTGATTGCTATACAACATGAACATGTATCAAATTATCACATGGCACCCCACAAATATGTACAACCATTATTAGCCAGTTAAAAATGTTTTTAAAAAGAGATGTTGAAAATAAATATAAACATATATTTGAATTACTATATTATACTGCCAAGCTAATTTTCAAAAATAATAAACCATATATCATCAATTTTTTGAACATTACTATTATTTAAATTAATAATAGTATATAAGTATTAAACAATGTTTTGTATGATTCATAGATAAAATGACATTTTCATACTATTTTCCATTCAATCTTATTATTTTACATTCCTATTTAATGTTTTATAATATACATAATATTCTAATATACTGTTACATATATCTAATTTATAGGATAGGCATATATTTAGAATATTTTCAAAATGAATCTATAAACAAGATGTTTGCAACCTCTCTCCAACTGAAGCCAAAAGTAGATAGATTACAAAATCCAAGAGTAGCTGAAACAAAAAAACAAGGAAATATTCTACAATAAAAGAAGATGGAGGACAAGGATAGAACCCAGGGAAACACAAGCATCATTAAGGAGAAAGGGGAAAACATGAACTTACATTATCTATGGAGATGGAACAATAGGAAGATAGGACCAGTGAATATTATCTCAGAAGCTAGAGAATTTCAGTACTACCAAACACTTCAGCTTGGTTAGGAAGTTAATTAGATGTTCTTTGGAATAACATTTAGAATTGTCTATGACCTTACCAGAGAGAAATTTTAGTGAAATGGTGAGGGCAGGAAAGATAAATAGGGGCCAGGCATGGTGGCGCACACTTGTAATCCCAGCATTTGGGAGGCTGAGACCGGAGGATCCGGGTTTGCGGCCAGCCTCAGCTACCTAGTGAGCCACGCAACTTAGTGAGACCCTGTTTCAAAATAAAGAATAAAAAAATGGGGCTGGGGGTATAGCTCGGAGGTAGAATGCTCCTGGGTTCGAGCCCTAGTACCGAAAAAAAAAAAAAAAAGATAAATAGGAAGGAACCAAGTGGGCAATTTACAGTATAAATCTCCTTTTCCCCTATTTTACTTTTCAATGTCCCCTTATATTGAGGGTATAAGCTTCAATCTTTTTATGTTCATACTAATCTAGCTGTTTAAATTTCCAAGCTTTTGTCATTAGGTTTTCTCAACTACTTAATTTCCTCACCCTGTCTGCCTATTAACCCCATTTATCCTGCAAGGTTCATCTGAAATGACATTTCTTCTGAGAAGTCATTCTTCCTCCAGGTCTCCATTCTTCCATGTCTATATAATTATTTTACTCCTTTACAGATCAAGGACTGAATTGCATGCTACTTAGTAATCTATAGGTCTTTCTCTCCAACTAGAGTATGAGCTCTTTGTCATGAGCCATTTCTCAAATCTAGGATATCCTTTTCCCTATTCCACTCATACCCTGTACTTCTCTATCTATTGTCCAGTGCTATGAATGTATTTTAGTCATCAAGGCAATCGATGTGTATTAAATATTAATTCAGTTTGCAGCAAAGAGCCCCAAAGAACTATAAAAAGATACCTATGTTAAACTGCTTAATATAAATAAGGGATATACGTGTAACGTGTAACACTGGATTAAGTGTAATTATGAGATAAAGGAGGGAAGTACCACTGAGTCAAGAGGAGGAAAATCCATCTGACTACAAAGACCTGGGAAAGTTCTCTTAGAGAAGTTCATATTTGAGTCCAAATATGAACAGAATTTAGACAGAAAGTGAGAAAAAAGTTATTTTGGGTTAAAAAAAATTACTATCAAACTAATTGAAGCAGGAGCACAAGGAAGAGTGAAATGGTGTGCATGGCCATGTTCCCCGAGGTGCACAGGAGAAAGTGAAGTGACCAGAGACAGACATATTGCAAGTGTCTGGAATTCCAAACTATGGAAAATAGATCTGGTTTGAAAAGTAAAACTAATGAGGTTCTGTTATAAATCCTTAAGCAGGAAAAAATCATTTTTTAAAAAAATTCATTGAACAAATAATGGGCACTAAAAAATGCCAAAAACTATTTATAGTGTTGGAAATACAGGATTGGGCAAATCAAAGCAATCTCTTCTCTCTAAACCAATGTGCTTCTTTCTAAACCAATGTGTAATGGTGGGGAGAGGGAAGGAGTGTCTAGTTATAGATGTACTGACAAATAAATATGGTTAGGTGAAAGTGTGATTATTGGCATGAAGAAAAAAAAGGTAAAGAGTAGCTGGTGTGAAGAGGAAAAAAAGGAGTACAATCTCAGAAATTCGCATACACAAAAAATAATAAAATCAATTTTCCACTGAGTGCAACGTAGAAATGGGGATAAATTCAAGACAGAGAGTGAAGGTGATGACCCTCACTGAACCTACCACACCTTCTAGTTTTTCCCTCAAATACTAATTATTTTTCATTAACTATACTAATTCCATTTCTCCAGAAAGGGGTCAAAATAGCCTGAGACTTTTTTCTACCTGTTTGGTATTTCATGAGCTGTATTGTGAAGTAAACTCTAAAAGTAAGTCAGTTACATACAAACCACCAAGACAATCATTAAACAAACATTAGTGAATGTCATGTCTTTAACTTCATTGGCTCAAAGGACATCTTTAATTAATTTCAAATGAATTGTCTTCTTTTAAGACTTAATATCCCCACAGAAATATGCTGATGTCAGTGCAGGGAAATCCCTTTAGAGTATGATGAAAACTAACTTGGCAGTGTGAAGAACATTATTAACACTGACCTATAGGTGATCGCTCAGATTTTTATTCTCTTAATCCCAAATGCTTTAGACAACAAGGTACATATATATTCTTAAATTGCGAACCTTCATATAAAGCAAACAATACACATTCATAAAGCTCTTTTCAGTAAAATGTAGGTAAGAGACTATTCTTACTTTTATATTAGCAACCATAAAATTTTACTTCCTTGAATGATTTACCATTTCTTATTTCTTTTTACCTCCTCTCAAAATTAAATGGTATGGAGAACTAGGATTGGGTGCAATACTGTAACTCAACTTTCTGATTACAAAGAATTTCAAAATATATAGGTAAGGTAAATTTTATTAACAATTCAGACATGTACATTGAGAGTTGTTTCTAATTTAACTGACTACATGGATTATTTTTAATATTTTAAAAGAAACTATTTTACAATACCTTCATCTAGATGTTTTCATTGTGAGAATGCAAACTCTTTCTGACCATAGAATTCATGGTTAGATTAGTGAGTTAGTCTGCCCCAATGCATCACTAATAAGAGAAAGTAGCATCTTAAGGCACAGAGTTTTTTATGAACTAAAAAAAGTCTATTGAGAATTTAGAAACTTTCTCTTTTTATAAGTGCTAAGAACTGATATATTAAAGTGGCTCTGCTTTTATTAGCTTTTTATCTACTACTATGTATTAGAAAATCTTATATTTTTCTGAGGAAATAGAAAAATAAAATTGAATAAACAACAAAATGCCTTAACATTATGATTTTGAAAATTTTCTTGTAGCCTCTTCTTCAAAGTAAAAGGTCTTAGTGTGCAGAAGCAGAGTTTAGGAAGGAATACAAGGAGGATGCTAAAATAAAAGTCAACCACACCAGGTCATTGGGGTGAAGCTGGGATTAGAATTCATTCTGCCTTCTTCCATAGCAGTTCACAGAAGTTTATAACAACTAACCTCAAAATACTTACACTACAATAAGAAAAGTTTTGTATATATGTGATAGAATAAAGCAATGTAGATTAGGTGTGAAAAATTATAGCTCTTATTGAATATGAAGAAAGGCTCCATAATTCAGAAAATGAGACAGTGTGTTGTGGGACAGTCAAAATCTCATTAAATAGAATTATATATAAACTGTGCCTAAAAAAAGAAGAGGGATTTAGATATTTGGAAAATATCAATAGGAGTAATGAAATAGATAGTATTTATGAAACTGGATATGAGACTGGGCAAAGGGTAAGAGGAGACAATCCATTGACATTTATTTTTTATACCTTCCAAGGTATTTTCTTTAAATATGAATAGTCTTCTCCATAGTCCTTAAGCATCCATAATCTTTATGATACAACTTTGACATATCTGTAAAATACTTTTAAAAATCATTCAGTCCTCTAATATAATATATAAAATATCTTTTCTAAATAGAAAAATATACACTATATAAAGTTGATTTTCAATTTACTTTGGAGATCTTTTAAAAAAGACTCAAATTATTTGAAAACAAAGTATAAGTATACTAAACTTTTATGGTATTGTGGCAGAAATGCATAAAGATAAAATATTTCCACTTCAAGCATTCTACCTAAAATTACCAAATATCCTGATTGTAGAGTGTCACAGCTTGAAGTCATAGATGCTGACAATTTAAGAGGACAAACATCTCTTAGAAGTAAATACAGGTGTAATACAAAAACGGCAGGAAATTGTTAAGGAAGAAACACCTTTGCTAGTTACAGAAAAAAAAATGCTGGAAAATTCTGTGCTTTCAATTAAACTCTTATATCACCATAACCCCTATCTCAACAGACAAGGTAGAGATGACTGAGGACAACCACTCCTCAACAAATGAGTTTATCCTTACAGGATTTACAGATCACCCAGAACTGAAGACCCTTCTGTTTGTGGTGTTCTCTGCCATATATTTGGTGACCATGGTGGGGAACCTTGGTCTGGTGGCCTTGATTTATAAGGAACATCGTCTTCATACTCCAATGTACATCTTTCTGGGCAACCTGGCTCTGATGGACTCCTGCTGCTCCTGTGCCATCACTCCCAAGATGCTACAGAACTTCTTGTCTGAGGACAGAAGGATTTCCCTCTATCAATGTATGGTACAATTTTATTGTCTCTGTCTTGCTGAAACCACAGACTGCTTTCTTCTGGCAGCAATGGCCTATGACCGCTATGTGGCCATATGCAGCCCACTGCAGTACCACATCAAGATGTCAAAGAAACTCTGCCTTCAGATGACCACAGGAGCCTACATAGCTGGAAACCTGCATCCCATGATTGAAGTAGGGCTGTTGTTTAGGTTAACTTTCTGTAGGTCTCATGAAATCAATCACTTTTTTTGTGATGTCCTTCCATTATACAGACTTTCCTGTGTTGACCCGTATATCAACGAGTTGCTGTTACTTATCCTTGCAGGGTCAATTCAAGTCTTCACAATTACTATAGTCCTAGTCTCTTATTTCTATATTCTTTTCACTATATTCACGATGAAATCCAAAGAGGGAAGAGGCAAAGCTTTATCGACTTGTGCATCTCACTTTCTCTCTGTGTCAATATTTTATGGTTATCTTCTCTACATGTATGCTCAACCAAGCTCAGTTAATGAAGGGGATAAAGATATACCTGTTGCTGTTTTTTATACTGTAGTAATTCCTTTATTAAACCCTGTTATTTA
The DNA here is from genome assembly GCA_004027655.1 of Graphiurus murinus. NCBI lineage: Eukaryota > Metazoa > Chordata > Mammalia > Rodentia > Gliridae > Graphiurus > Graphiurus murinus. The sequence goes on along the minus strand of PVLC010001721.1, from coordinate 117,926 downwards.
TAGTCTAAGAAATAGGGAAGTAATAAATGCTGTTAAAAGAATTATGAAAAGAATTTTGTAATAACCTGAAGCAAATATCATCTCCATTGTAAAATTAATTTTAGCCTGCTGGCACTTTTTTCTTAAACTACAGATACTGAGGTAGTAAAAATTGTGTGCTGAAATTAAAATATTAACTTATTAAAATGATATTATTTGAGTCATATTAGTTCAGATAAATGAAATTATGCTAAAATATATTTCAAAATCTAAGGTAATGGGCTCCATCAGGAGTGAACTAAATAATTTATTCATGAGTTTCAGAGTATAATTAGTCACTATTTTTGAAAAATCCAACAAATACTAAGAATTAAAATCAGCATATATAAAGGTAGACCATTTAATATTCTTGGCAAATTTCTTGAGTCCAAAACATAATCTAAAAGTCCCAGATATATTCCAAGTTTTTAAGTATTATTCTCTCGTTAAGCAACACCATGTGTGGGAAGTAAGCTGTATATACTTAATACACTTATATTAATGTATTGTAACCACATATCATGGTGAAATTCAAAGTGTACACGGCACTTGGTGAGCTCCTCTCACCCTGATCTTATCTCTCTCCCTCTCTTTCCCCAGTAAACTATAGACTTGAATTTAATTTTCATCTTGACTTTATTTCCTTTCTGAGATTATCATCTGTTTTATTTTTTGTTTTCTTTTTTCTTTTGCATGAGAACAATTTATTGAGAAGTACAATTTTAAGGTCTGTAAAATATATAGCTCTCTAGAGAGACTTTTTTTTTAATATCAGGCAAAAGTTGATTCTGTACTCTAAAATGGGATTATCTTTAAAAGCCTTTTTATGAAATGACTGTAACACAAAATATTCTCTTTTCAACATGAAGACTTCTCAAATAATTGTTCTGAGAGGTCATATTAAAGCCAGACATGATAGCATATGCCTTCAATCGCCATACTTATACTTGGGAGGCTGAGATGGGACAGTCACAGGTTTGAGGCCAGCCTCAGCAATTTAGTGAGAACCAGTTTCAAAATAAAAAATAAAAATAGGGTGCAGGGTATAGCTCAGAGGTAAAACTTCCCTGAGTTCAATCCCTAGTGCCAAAACAACAACAAAAAAATAAACAAACCAGGGATCACACTGAATCTGTTTAAATAGCACTACATGGCTTTTTTAAAAAGATTTTTGTTTTTATACTAAAGGTCTATTATTGCTGCAAATTTTATAAATATAATTCTGCTTGTCTTGTACAATTCACAAATAAAGATAATTAATTATTTTAATATATTAAATAGATGGTCATAGCAATAGTAATTTCAAATAGAACCTTTTGTAGTATATTCAAGGTTTGCAGCATATTTAAACAATAATAGTACTTTGAGAACTGGTAAGTATAATACAAATGTTACTGAGGCAATCAAATTATAACTTTATTCAGCCGGGCGTGGTGGCGCACGCTCGTAATCCCAGCATTCGGGAGGCTGAGACCAGAGGATCCGGGTTCGCGGCCAGCTTCAGCTACCTAGTGAGGCACTCTGAAACTTAGTGAGACTCGGTTTCAAAATAAAGAATAAAAAATAGGGCTGGGCTTATAGCTCAGAGGTAGAATGCCCCTGAGTTCAATCCCCAGTACCTCAAAAAAAAAATTATAACTTTATTCAATTTAAATTCAATTTGAAATAATTGATTAATTAATTATGGAATGAGCAAATCCATGATTTACAGTTATAAAATTCCTAAATTCTATAAAATTCTTTAAAATTCTATAAAATTTTTTTCCTCCCCCTAGAGAGTAAGTTCCCAGAATAAGAGGATCACAGAAGCATCATTAATCAGTCTACTTTGATCATTTCAATCTATAGCTCAAGGCATGAGTATTTCTGTAACATGCAACAAACCAGACTTAAGAAAGAAATTTGTAAAATTTGTAATCGGTGAAGAGATTAAAGCTGAGTAACTTTATTTCTTTTTAATATATTTTTATTGGTACACTATAAATATACAACATAATGAGATTCAGAGTGATACAAAATACATTCACATAGCATGCGGTGTGTTTCACTCTGCATCACACCCCTCTCTCTCGCCCTTGCTGTACATACTATTGAGATTGGTTTTGATAACCTTCTTGTATATATATGTAGCATTATTTGGACCGTTTATCAAATCTCCCTTTCCCCCTCCCTACTTCTCTTCCCAAGTCCCCTTACTCTCTTCTACTGGCCTGTCTCCTCACTTATCTGAAGTCCCTTTTGTTTCCCAATTTCTGTCTAACTTCCACATATGAGAGACTCTTCACTCTCTGAGACTGACTTAAAGCATAATATTCTCTAGTTCCATCCATTTTTCTTGCAAATGAAATAATTTTGTTCTTTAGGGCTGAGTAAAATTTCCTTGTGTGTATACAGTTGCCTAATCCATTCACCTGTTGGAAGGTAGTCTGGTTCTGTTACTTGACTATTGTGAATTATGTTGCTAAAAACATGTGCATGTATGTACCACTCTAATATTCTGACTATAACAATACAACCCAAACACTCTTGATGTTTCCTGATTTGGAAGTTAATCAGGGTTTGACCTGGTTAGTACTTGGGTAGGAGATTATGTTTTAATGTGTATTCATGTGAAATATTTATTTGCTTATCAAGAATATTTTCACATGTAGTGTTAGTCATTTTTACTCTCAAATTCTCTGAAATAGAGCATTTCTTTATCAACAACTATTTAAAAGTGATGTTATTCATAATGAAATTTATACAAATTTTTTTCATGTAGTTTACTTATTTGTCTATCATACATGACAATTTAATTACTTAATATATCAATTAAATCATATTTCCCATATATCATTACTTATTTTGTCAGTCATTAGGAATACTAAAACTTACACTAATTCCAATGAAAAGCATTGATATGTTCATAGCATTAACAAAATATGGAGATGTTGTTTAAGCTTAAATGCTACTAAAAATAATGAAAATCCTAAATCTCTTAACTAAAATATTAAATTATCAATTTAATGTACAAATATGATGAAAATTATTTACTGAAATGTAGAATTTACTAAAATTGCTAGCTTATGTATTACCTACAAACTAATTAGGCATTCTTCTTTATGCTTTTCTTGAATGAAAATCTCATACACTGAAATATTGAGTAGCTTTCTGAAGTTCATGCAGGTATGTCAGATGGAGCTGAAGTTTGAATTACTACTGCCTTTTCTCCATATGATTGTAGGTTCAAATAATGGAAGTTATATTGCCTATGGTAATAGTTAATAAGTAACATCAAAAGTATACTGTTTATTTAACAATGAAAATGTTTGGTATGAGCATGACCCAAATCAGTGTTTTATGAATGTGTCACTGGGAGTGGCAAGTGGAGGTGAACAATGGGACAGAGCCCTCAAGGTGGCAAAGTGTTGGAGAAAGGTTTTGGTGAGTGTGAGAAGTAAGGGTGGAAATGGATCCGGTTCATGAGATCCTCAAATGCCATGCTAAGGAATCTGATTTTATTTAAAGCCATTACACATCCTTGTCTTCCTGGCAAGAATAATATGTTACTATCTTTCAGAAAACTGCTCTGAAAATTGATTAGAACAACTGGAATGAGACTAACTTCAATAATAAACATACTAGGTGATGAGAGTAAACTTGAGAATAATCTCAGAAAGAAGAGGTATACATGTACATAAACATCATTTAAAGAAAAACAAATAACAAACTCTCACTTTTGGATAATACAATGAAGGCCTATCTTGTTCCTACATCAAGCATGTCATATTTGATTTTATATTATCAGTACTCAAACAGTGTCTGACATAGACATTCAACAAATATTTCCCTTAAAGTGTTTTCATATAATTACGTTAGTTTCTATAGAATACATGTATTATTTTTATGTTTGAATGCTAACAATTTTTAAATTTTCTCAGTTTTAATTTCTAATCTGGTAAATGCTGATTATAAACAAAGGCTCTTATGGGTCTTAAATAGGTTTTAAGACAATAAAATAACCCACAGTCAAAAACTTGAGAAACTCTGTGTTAGATAGATGGTATATATATTTAATGGACATTTTCAGTTGTCAGAATTACATCCTTTGATTTCCTTTCCCTTTTCAATTATCATGATGTTAAAGGGGTAGATCTTATGTTAAGTATTTTATTCTTTTATGTAAAAGAAAAAATAAGTGGGAAAGACTAATATGAACTTCCTTAGAAAGCTACATTTGATATAATGTTATGTGAGTAATGCAAGCTGATAAAATATAGTATCTCACATTTTAATTTAAAAGGTATTTGTGTATAGATATGTAGTTTCAATCATATCTATGATTAAAACTTAATAATAGACATAATTTTAATCATTACCATGATTAAAATCTCTCTTCTTTTATGTCCCTAATAAGAAATCTACTAGAGGTAATTATTTCTATGGAACTAGATGGCTGGTGGTGACATGAGGGGAGCTTTCTCTTTTGAAATAGGGTCTTGCCAAGTTGCTGACACTGACCTTGAACCTATGATACTCCTGTCACAGCCTCCTAAATACAGGGAATACAGGCATGTACCACCATGTGCAGCAGGAGCTCCTATTTTTCATGTATCCACCTGCATCATTTGAGTATTATAAATCAAATAAATGCTGTATGCATGTATGTCACTATCACTCTGAACTGCATCATGTTGTGGGACTAAAATGCACAAATAAAAGTATATAAAATAAAATATAAATCAAATATGTTGCTTCTAAGTTTAAAAGTTTAATAATAATTATATGACACTGTTGTAAAAGTTTCCAGATTCAGAATGGAATCATTTGTGCCTGTGACAAAATGGATCCAGGGAGAGTCATGAAGTGAGGGCTCTCACGCATGACTTGCCTGATAACAGGAATTATAACAAGAAATTGTTCCAAACTGAAGCTGGCTGCATGTGTCACACAAGTACAGCCAGTAGACAAGGACAGCCGACTGCTTAGACAAGAAAATCTTCCTGATATGTTGTCTGCAATCCTGGTTTCACAAAACAGCTTGCTAGGACTTTGACTACCTTCACCTAGAAGCTACAGCCACTTGCAAAAATAGCTCACCAGCTATAGTGTAAGGCCACAGATACCTATGGGCTTTCTTTCAAAACCCTCACACAGCCTCAGTTTTTCCCCAGTAAAAGCCAAAATCTTTCTTTGTTCATATCCCATAAAATGTTCCATGGGAATAATCATAGTATAGTACTGTGCATGAGTGTCCCAATTGCAGTCCTACACTCTATTTATTCCCAAATAAAAAAAAGATCACCTTTTTTGGAGATCTGTCTATACATTTTACTCAGATGTTCACATTATCTAGTGCTAGGCATGAGATCTGAAGTGTCTCACTTTGGAATGTTTAACAACTGTCTTGATCAACATTCTCACTGTGATAACCCAAAATAAGTGATCACACAACTTAGTGAAGGAAGATTTATTTGCTCACAATTTCTTTGGAGATTCCAGATGACATGAGATCAGAGATCACAGATATCAGGGATGGCAATGGGAAGCAGAGAGAGTGAAAGATCACAAAGCTCTGCTCTCACATCATGGAGGATGGAAACAGGGAGAACAAGCAAGGAGATGGATCATATATAGTTCCCAAGGCCATAATCCCAGGTACCCCACCTTAGCAACCAAGCCCTACTTCCAACATCACTACTTTGTTTATGTGAGGGCTAGGGGGACATTTTAAAACCAAACCATTACACTCTTCCCTTAGCTCCCTAGATCTCATGACCAACCCACAAGGCAAAATGCATTTAGTCCATCTCCAAAAGTCCCCAGTCTTAACAATATCAGGATCACTCAAAACTCCAATGTCTCCTTTGACGCTCAAAATAAACTCTAGGCTGTGAGCCCCAATAAAAAAAATTAAGAAGCAAGTTATATACATCCAATATACAATGTCACAGAGTAAATATTTGTATTACAAAAGAGAGAAATAGGGCCATAGAAAGAAGGAATAAGGCCAAAACAGTGTGGAAATATGGTAGGGCAAGCTTTTAATCCTGCAGATGCATTTCTGGCATTTGGGCACATAATAGTGATATGTAATCTCCAAGAAGCCTTGACATTCCTGCCTCTGTAGCTTGGTTGATTGGAATGGATGTCATGCTGTTTCTTCTGGCCTTCTCCATGGCTTGCAGCTTGCAGCCTTTCTTCACAGTTGTTCCACATTTCTGGCATTTGTAAATTTCAGGAGATTTTTTTACAACCTTGCCTTCACCCTCACGGCTTCACAAATTTCCCCATTTGGATCTGCTTTCAGGGATTCTGACCCTGTCACATGTTGCCTGGCTTCCCAGCCCTTACTTTAAAATCTAAGGGAAGATTCCATGACACTTTTATCCGGAAAATCCAGCATTATATGAGCACAGAGATTGACCACCAACAGGAAAGGCAGTCATGCCTTCCTTAATCACTGCCACTGAGCCCTTTTCAATCATAGCCAAAGGTGCGGACCTCTGCCTCCTTTTCAGCAACAGAGAAGGAAACTTAGTGCCTTTCTTCAAAATGACAAAATGACTGCCCTTGTTTCCATGGTTACAGGCTTCCCTGACTTCATTCCGTGTTTTTTTTTTTTTAATGCAAATCTTCAACTGCCTTGACTGCATTCTTCCTTTCTTTGTTTCTAATCAAAGTATTTGAGAGCTGCCTTCAGTCATCTAACTTTATTTTACAGTACCACTTCTTTGGGGCCCAGATTTATGCCTTTCTGGCCAAACTGCAAATCTATAAAGTCTCCGTGCTTCTGAAATTTGGTGTACAATTTGCTAAGTGTAAACATCAAAATCAATAATGCAGTTTGGATATTTTGCTGTTTTGATATTTCCTCTGCCAGTTTAGTTAGTCCATCATTTTTAAAATTGATCTCACACAATATTTCAGGACATAGTGCTGATAAATTTTGTGCCAAAATGTAACACATATGGCCTCTAATCCATATTCCTATGGAATCCTCTTTGCCCTTCAAAGTATTCTGAGCACAGTATCTACCATCTGCTTTCCTAGCCACATTCTGGCCCTGCCAGATATCTCTCATAAAACACATGGTCAGACTTAAATATAGCAATAATTCCATGTCAGGGCCCAGTCAGTGGCCAGCTATGGTTGCAGGCACTGTGATCCTCAGGATGAAGAAAGCATGCAGTCACCATTCAGAAGAGAACAAACAGCAACTTTATTCTACAGACCCATTCCTTATATAGGGTTCCAGGTAACATGTCACATGACATCAGCATGGACATGCCCATGTGTGATATGGCCTCTGCATGGATGTGTGCATGTGTGTACGGTATATATCCACATCGTTATGATGTGTGCATGTGTGTTATATTTTGTCTCATACTTAACAAAATTTCAGCTGTGCAAGATGTGCACTCATCCAGCCACATAGGCAGGGATAATTAATACCTATCTCTAGGAGAAGCCAGTGAGTTCTCCCAGGTTGTAAGTGGGTCCTCCTATAAGGCCTGAATATCCTATGCCTCTAAGACTCCTCTAAGGCTTGCAGTTCCTACTGCTGGTTGTCTGGAATATATACACAGCATTCTACATGGAGAAGAACACATGTTCTACCTTGAGTAGTAGTGAGCATATCTAACATTCTATTCTGAAAAACCATTTTCCACATCTGGGTGGTTTTGTCCATTAAAAGGGAAAGAGAGCAACAAGATATAAAGCTTCTGCAACATGTTGGGCTAAGTCTTCCATCTGTACCTCTACATCTATAGTACCACCCCCTGGAATAAGCAAAGTTAACATGGTTCTTTAGGAAACCATCCAACAATTCAATTTGTCACAGACCAATTCACATGCTTTATACAGAAAGATGCTATGATGACAAACTTTGCATGTTCCCCACACATTTTCCATAGCATATCCCAACTGGGGTGGGGAGGGCATTATTACAGTCTTGGCACAATGAGTACTCTATCGTGTGGCATAATTCATCCCATTCTGGGCTGCTGTTGTTTCAGATTCATAAGGTATAACAGTTGTCTGCAGTAGTTGGGGGTGATTTTCCATAGGAGACTTTTAGCTGTCTCCACTGGTAGCTCAGTACAAGCCCAGCAATGGGAGGTGTTGCATAGTCTTGCAAAAGTGTGTGCCCAGCTGGGCGTGGTGGCGCACGCTTGTAGTCCCAGCATTTGGGAGACTGAGACGGAAGGATCCGGGTTCGCGGCCAGCCTCAGCTAACTAGTGAGGCACTCTGAAACTTAGTGAGACCCTGTTTAAAAATAAAGAATAAAAAAATAGGGGTGGGGATATAGCTTGGAGGTAGAATGCCCCTGGGTTCAATCCCCAGTACCACAAAAAAAAAAGTGTGTGCCCAGGAAAGCAGGTTATTCCCTGCCATTAACCCAGACAGTAGAACAATGCAAAAAAGAGACAACTGTAGCTGTTCTTCCTTTCTGAGAGGATGAAGGTGACATGTTCATCTTGCAAACATTCTCCACAGAATACAAGGGAATAGGTCATAGTCTTATGATCTTTGTGCCTTTCAAAACTATGCCTTCCACTTGTGGGGGAATTATTACCCATACTGGGGAGAGCCAGTTGCAACTGGCCTTCTGTCCCAGGTCCATGGCTCCAGGAGTGCAACACATGGCTTCTGCATGTTCAGGACCCCTCCCAGACATTTTGACACCTCTGGGCTATGGTTTTAAGTGCAGGAAGTAAGAAGGTTTCTCCTCTTACCTCTGGTACTTGTGCCCACCATCTCTTCCAATGGGGGGCTAAGGTCGTCAGCTACTCCTTTAGGAGTCCATTAAAGCATTCAGTTATTCTGGCTGCTTGGGGCCTGACTTGCAGGGACTCTAGACACAGAAGGAGAGACCTTAGATGAGCAAAGAAAGTGACTTAACTGAAGGTGATAGGAGTGGAGGGAAACACTCTAATGCACATGATGTACTTTCACAAACATATCAAAGTCAATCACTAAACTGAACTTCAGAAGGAGAGAGGGGGAGGGAATAGGGCAGAAATTGGGGAAAGGTTAAATGAGAGATGTGTGCATGGATGCCTTTACCAGCTTGCATCTAATAAAGATATATGATTAGAATGCACCAATAAAAAATTATGGATGAAAAAGGAAACACTACAACTCATACCACAGAAAGAGTAGGGATCACTAGGTCTTATTTTTTAACAACTATCTGCCAACAAACTGGTAAACCTAGAAGACACAGAAAGCCTGAACAGACCAATAATAAGTCATGAGACTGAATCAGTACTGATAAGGGTCCCAACAACAACCACACACACACACAAAAAAGTCCAGGACCAGATGTCTTCACAGATGAATTTTACCAAACATTCAAATAGGAGCTGACAACAATTCTTTTCAAACCATTACAAAAAAACAGAAAGTAAATTAATGCTTTCAAGCTTATTCTATTAAGTCAGGATTACCCTGCTACCAAAATCAGACAAGGAAACAACAAAAAAGAAAAACAGATAACCCTGATGAACATAGATGCAAAAGTTCTCCATAAAATACTAGTGAAATGAATCCTTTGTTTCACCAAAAAAACAAAAAAAATTGTACATCATGATCAAGTAAATTTATTCAATATATACAAGGATGATTCAATGTATGCAAATCAATAAATATAATGTCACATCAACAGAACGAAGGGCAGATTCAATGAATCTCAACATTCCAATATGATAAAAGAAACTAAAAAAATTTAGTATAGAAGAAACATACCTCTACACAACAAAAGTGATTAAATGTGTATGTATATATGTATGTATATACAGTTGTAGACTGGTCAGTTAACATTTGTGTACCAACCCTTTACTATGACTGACCTTCTCAATTGTAAACACCATATTCCTTCATATATTGAAAAGCCACAGGCCCTAGCCAACCTTCTCCATGCCATTTTCCAAATGCACAATCTTACTTGACCTGTCATCAGCTCCTTTTCAATACTGAAGAAAGGAATCACATTCTGCAATCAGCAGGCTGGTGGGCTCAATAAAATATACCAACCAAAGCCCTAAACCCTCAGACCTATGCTCAACAATGACTTTTAAAAACAGACCCCCACTGGAATCCAAATAATTCTGAAAACATGGCAAAACTAGAGGCATACAGAGAAGTTCTCCTCTAAGGACTTTGAAAAGGGGGCTCCAAGGCCACCAACATTGCCAAGGTTGGAGAGGTTCTTCAAAAGCCTGAGAGCCCCAGTGCCCTTTTATGAGCAGCTCCATGAAGCTTATCACACCGTCAACTCCATTTAACCCTAAAGCAACCCAAACCAATGAATGAATGGTTAACACCACCTTTGTTAGTCAGAGTGCTATTGCCATCTGTGGCAAGCAACAGAAGCTGGAGAGATTTGCAGGAATCAATGTTTCCCAACTCCTTAAGATAGCAAACAAGTTCTTCATTAACGAAAACATTAAAGAAATGAAAAGATCCGAAAATGAGATGAAAGCTGACCTCATTGCAGTAGCTTGGAGAACAACACTCTGTGACAAAGCAAACCAAAACCCAATTGGTCAAGGACCTCTTAATCTCCAAAGCCAAGGGCTACCCAAAGGAAAGAGGGCTCTTCTCTGACATTACCAATGTGCATTCTGCAAGAAAATTGGGCACTGGAAGAATGGATGTCCTAAGAGAGGTTGAGGACCCCATGAGGAGTTATAAGGACCCTCCCCAATCTCTCTTCCAGAAGCTGGCCAGGCTAGTTTGACTACTGAAGGGAACCAGGCCCCAAAGCCCATGAGGGGCCCAGGGTTCAAATGTCAGTGTGCATGGAGGGGGGCAATTTCCTGTTCCTCATTGAAAGTAGGGCAGAACACTCAGTGATCATGAGTGCAATAGCTCCCCTCACTAACCAACAGGTCTACATAATTGGTGCAACAGAAAAAGGCTCCCAGCAGACATTTTACCATGCATCCCCCACATATACACAAATGCACTCTAGGGGAAAGAAAAGTCATTAACCAATTTATATATATGCTAGATTTTCTGGTTATTGCTGCTGGGTAAGGACATCCTCAGAAAATTCAGAGCAACCATCTCTTTCTCAGAAAAGGGTCAATTGAGTCGTCAGTGCCCTCTCAGCTGATTTGCTTCCTGAAAATGCCCCAAGGAAAAAAGTGGAGACTGTTTGAGGGAAAGGGGGTTTATCACACTGAGGTAGCAACCCAGTGACCCACTGTATGGGCTGATGACAATCCACCTGGAATGGCCAGGTTCCAGGCACTGGTAGTCATTGAACTTCACCCTGATGCCAAATCAGTGCAGTTACAGTAGTATCCAATCCCCTGAATGACCCTAGAGGGAATCCAGCCCCACCTAAAGAGGGTCTAAAAACATGGTATCATCATGCCCTATCAGTTCCAGTGGAACTTTCCTGTATTGCCAGCTAAAAAGGCAGGAACCCAGGATTGCTGACCAGTGTAGGACTCATGAGCCATCAACCAAGCCACTGTCACACTACATCCCACATTGCCTAACTCATACCCTCCCCTAAGTTTGCCTCTGCCCACTGCAGCCTTGTTCACATGCCTGGACATAAAATATATCTCCTTCAGTATACTTCTGGCTTTTATGAGCCAAGAAATGTTTGTTTGAATAGGAGGATCCAAAACCGGAACTAAACGCCAGTTCCCTTGGACCCAGTTTCCTCAAAGATTTAAAAACTCCCCCACCAAATTCAGAGATGCCTTAGCCCATGACCTCAAGTCTTTTCTTTCCCACTCCTTGGGTTGCATCCTCCTTCAATATATTGATGACCTCCTCTTTGGACATGAGACTCTTGAAAGCTATGCCAAAGGAACAGGCCAGCTGCTCACCCTCCTGGAGTACTGTGGTTATAATATCTCTAAGAATAAAGCCCAGGTTTGTTAACAAAATTGAAGTATGTAGGATTCATCATCTAGAGAAGGGGAAAGACTGGTATCAGGATGAAAAGAGGCAGTCCAAGTTACCCAAATACCCACTAACCAGAGACCCCCTCCAGGAATTTCTGGGAGCAGTAGGGTTCTATCTGTATTCAAAACCTTGCTGTCACAGCAAAAACCCTCTGTGACTCTACAAAGGGGGATATAAAGACCTCTCTGTATGGAAGAACAAAGAACAACAATAAGCCTTTCAGCAACTCAAACAGCAACTGCTGACCATTCCTACCCTGACCCTAACTTAGAAATATTTGTGGAAGGCAGCAGTTCCTTATCAGGGAAAAGAGTAAGCTGGATATGCATTTGTAACCTTGAACAAAGTCTTAGAGACAGAGCCCCCCACACACACACCAGTACTTCCACCTAAAAGGCTGAGTTAACTGCCCTCACCTAGGCAATAAAGTTGGGAGTTGAGCAAGTAGTTAATATCTATGCTGACTCTAAGATGTGCCTTTTTAACTACATGTACATGGAGCTCTTTAAAAGAAAAAGGGACTGTTAAATTCTGGAGGAAAGAACCTAAAACACCCTCAAGAGATCCTAAAACTGCTTGAAGCTGTTTGAAAACCAACTATGGTGGCGATAATGAACTGTAGAGGACATCAAAGAGGGGCAAACTACAAGATGCAAGGGAGCTCCAAGGCTGACAGTAAAGCAAAAAGGGCCTCCCAGAAGCTCCTTTTAACAGCTTACCACCTGCTGGTGTCCTGGGTACCTGGCTACATCCCTTCCTATGAGCCCCAAGAGTGAGAATGGCTAAGAAGAGAAAAGGCAACTGAAACCCCAGGAAAATGGATGCTACTCCCTGAAAACCACATAGCCATTCCATACATGCTTGGGCTAATTATTGTTTGGGAGGCACATGAATCCACCCACATTGGGTGAAAAAACCTTAAAAAGCTTCTCGGTTATATTACATACACCAGTTAGCAGCTTTATCAAAGAAAATAATGTAGTGATGTGTGACCTGCAGCAGAAACAACTCTAAGCAAGACCTGAGCTTCATCCAGAATACAAGCTGTGGAAACATCCCCCTTTGAAAATGTGCATATTCACTTTTCCAAACTGAAATAGATATTAGTACATCCTAGTCATAGTATGTAACTCAGACTGAATGGGAAGAAGCATATACCTGCCAAGCAGAAAAGGCCCTAGAAGTAACTTGAAATTTACCCAGAGAAATCATTCCCAGATATGGACTGCCCCTACACATACTGTCAGACCATGGACTGGCCTTCATTGCAGAAGTCTCCCAGAATATGGCAGTAGCCTTGGGTGTGACTTGGAAACTGCATTCTTCATATAGGCCACAGAATTCAGGCAAAGTAGAAAGTATGAACAGAACCATCAAAAGTGGGTTAGGAAATATGCATCAGAAGACAAAGCTAACTTGGGTCTAAGCTTTATCCTTAGTTTTATTCAAGATTATATGTACTCCCACTAAAAGAACAGGTTATTTATCTCATGAAATGATGTTTGCTCTTCCCCCTCCTATTCTCCAAGAGATTCCAAGAAGGCTGCGTGAAATAGGAGAAATAAAAGTTCAGAGGCTTATGAGGGAACTGGAAAAGGTCAACCATGACCTATATAAATGGGTGCTAGGTAGAACACCATTCATTTAAACTATCCCAGTCCATCCCTATGAGCCCAGTGACCTAGTTTGTGTTCAAGAGTAGAATCAGGCTGCCTTCAAGGCAAAATGGGGAGAACCCTTCACTGTTTTTCTTACCATCCCAGAGCTTTAAAAGTCAAGGATATTGCAGCCTGGATCCATCACAGCTGACTGAAGCCAGCAGCCCCAGAACCAACAACCCAAGAGATGACTCAGTCTGCTCACAGAAAACCTGGAGAACCAAACAATCTAATCCTGAGAAAAATAATCTGCCCTGCTGCAGTAATACCTGGTAGCTGACTGGTTTACACATGGCAAAAGTTTGAGCAGTGTCACATGTCATGCCACAAAATGAGACTCTGAGTTTTTATTCCATAAGTGCTTTGAGGTTGACTTTATTAGTGGACTTTATGTTGGTCTTAATTTTAGTGCTTAAGTGCTTGCCCAACTTCATTTTACATTGCTAAGATGAGAAAACAAATGGATGTTTTCATCCTGAGGGGAGGACTATTAGAGTTGTTGCAGCTGGACTTTACAATCTTCACCATTAATATCGGGGCCCCGGGCTGGACCCTCAACCAAGAGGCCCCAATAAAGACGATAACTGAACATTGCTGGCTCAAACTTCTCTTTATTATACCTCTCTCTCTCCCGCTGGGATTGAGGACGCTACCCAAGCAATAATAGTAACCATTCTCTTAACCCTGACAGTAACCGTCTCTCTAACCGCAATTGCTTCTCTCACCCCACTCTTGATCTCCGTAACTGTTCCTCGCAATAGTACCTCTCCAACAGACCCCCAAAAACCTTTCTCTCCAGCAACCAACCATCCACCAGCAACCAACCAACCTCTCCTCCCAAAACCTCCCTCTCCCACAGGAGGTGGAAGCTCTTAAAGCTGAGCAGGGCTTGGGCCACGAGGTGCCCGCATACAGCTCTCACCTGGGCAGGCCACGGGCCGGGCGTGCTGGTGCATGAGCTCTAGCGTGAAGCAGCCCTAGGATGTTACCACCTGCAGCCACTCCTGGCATTCTGCCAGGTGCCATCTAGAGGCGAGGTCTTTCCGGCCGGGCTAAGACCCCAACACATTAACTAACTAGCAACAAGTTTAGTGCATGTCAGGTTATATCTTGTGACAGCCTGAAAACCTAATGACAACTCACATAGACTGACAGATACCTCTGCCCTAAACTGGGTTCTGGTCACACTTAGACTAGGCCCTGTTCTAGTTGGGACAATGTCTGGTGGGCTACCAAATACTAAGGTTGGATAGTTGATATAGGATGGGTGGTCCCATCAAAAAAGCCTCTAAAGTATAAGAATCACTTTACCCAGGAAATTCCTCCTTAAGCTTGTCAAAATAATCAGTGTAACCCCTGCTGCTAATTATTGATAACCCAAATACAACGTGTTGTGGGAAAACATGATAATTAAATGAAGAGTCCTGAAGAGTTCTTAGGTTTGGGCATGGAAACTCACCTCAGGACCCTCAGGGTCCTTGGCTTCCATGGGAAAAAGAATTCCAGCACAAGCCAGTCAGAGACAGAGATAGAGGTTTTATTTTGGAAAAGTAGGGATACACATTCAAGGGAGAACGTGTTCCACCTCTAGAGCATGAGAAACCCTTGGGATTTTTGTGATCCTTTTATTATAGGATACTCAGGTTGTGGCTAGGGTCACAGGGTGGGAAAGGAGTAATGGAATGCCCAGTCTCCTTTGTTTGAATTTTCAGGCTCTTGCCATTTCATTTCAGGTTTTTATTGGATCGATAACAGGCAGGGATACCAATACAAGGGCTTGGGTTAGATTTCATTTCTGCTTCCTGAGCTAGATTTCCTGTATCAAGATCCATGTGGCTGGAACTGGGTGGTCCAATCTTGGGCTCCACATAATTGGGATTGAGCAGTGCTGTCCTGCTGGATTTAGTTGCCTTATCTTGTGGTCTTAGCCACCCGGAGAGACCCTCCTTTGTTTATCGCAGAAGAAGTCTGTGAAAAAAGCTTTATTTTCTTATCTTGTTCCTAGGCATTTAACCAAAAGTTGTCTTCAAGGACATAGCTGGATACCTGTCTCATTCCCCCTTTTGGAGACTTCTCAACATGCTTAATGAGAAGTTCTTCATTTTTTAGATTATTTTTAGTCAGAGCCATAAGGTTAGCATATGGAGGTGGGTTCTTGTCAGTTGGGCTGTACTGCTATTTGGCCCTATAAACTATAATCTGAAATGGTCTATGGGATCCCTTTCAGAGATGTCTGCTCCTATTCTATAGACCCTATAGGCTACTACTGGTTTCTGGACCATTTGAAGTAGAATAGAAAAAATGTAACATTAGATAGGAAGGACATAAATTGTAAAAGAAAGGGAAAATATAGTTTTAAAATCTAGAAATTTTATAATCCTTAGCTTCACCTTACAGAGCCTGATCTTTCTAAGACAAATGCCCTTAATGGACCAAACTTAATTATAATAGCAGACCTGGCCTGGCCTGGCCTTTTTTTAGGCAAAGGTCTTCAATAGGCCTGGCCTATACACTTTTAATAATAATAACCCATCTGGCCTAGCTTCACACCTGAAATACCTAATATGCTTGATAAACCCAAGAAGGGAAGTGTCACATTTGGCAAGCTCCTTATCCCATCTTCATTCCTCAACTTTCTAGGAGGAAAAAAATTCCATAAATCTCACCTTTTATCAAGCCCAGCAGCACCTACCTAAAAGTCTTAGCCATTAGGCAAGAGAAAGAAATAAAAATTATTCTATAGGAAAGAAGAAAATAAAATTATCCCTATTTGAAGATGAATAATTTTATTTAACAAAAACTAAAGATACTACCAAAAAAACCTGTTAGAATTGATTAATGAATTCAATAATGTTGTGAAATACAAGATCAATATAGAAAAACCAGAAGTATTTTTATATGCCAATAACAAAATTGCCAAGAAATAAGCCAATAAAATAATATCATTCACAATAGAAACAAAAAATTAAAACCTAGGATTAAATTTAACCATGGAGTTGAAATATCTTTATAATGAAAATTAAAAATCACTGTCAAAAGAGATTGAAGAGGACATACAAAAATGGAATAAAATTTTTTGAGGTTGGAAGAATTGTTAAAATGCCAAAACTTCTCAAAGCAATCTTCAGATTTAATGTAGTCCCCATCAAAATAGCAATAGTAATCTTCACAGAAAAAATTAAAATCCTAAAATTGATATGGAAACACTCATAATCCCAAATATCCAAAATAATGCCTATCAAAAATAACTAAACTAAAACATCATAATACTTTTACTCAAATAATAGCCAAAACAATATGATACTAGTATATTAAAAAAAAAACCTTAGGCCAAGAGCAGAACAGAAAATCTAGAAATTAATTTACATTCTTTTTATGTTTTATAGTATATGTAATATTTTGGCATAATTTCACATCATATATATATACACATATATATATATAGAAGTCTTCTAAATGGTTTTACTGATAATAATGTACAAACAAAATGTTTGCATTATCTCATCTACTGAATCCATGAGCAGATAAATGACAGTTCAAATTCAAGAATAGATTACATAGAAAATTAATGGAATATTCTAGAATGAAAGAAGATAGAGGACAAGGGAAACACAAAGTGATTAAGAGAAAAAGTAGAAAAATTGCCCAGCATAATGAGAGAGATGGAGCAACAGGAAGATAGGACCAGTGAGTTTGATTAGAGAAGATAGAGGTGAGGAGACTTCCAACATTACCAAAACACTTTCGCTTGGTTAGGAAGCTAACTAGATTTTTTTTTCTTTTTAAAAAATGAAATTTAGATTTGTTTGTTGACTTACTAGAGAAAAGATTCAGTGAAATGCTTGTAATCCCAGTACTTGGGAGGCTGAGACTGGAGGATCCAGATTCGTGGCCAGCCTCAGCTACTTAGTGAGGCCCTCCGCAACTTAGTGAGACCCTGTTCCAAAATAAAGAATAAACACAGGGCTGGGGGTGTAGCCAGAGGTAGAATGTCCCTGGGTTTCATCCCAGTACCACAAAAGGAAAAAAAAAAAAAAGAAATGTTGGTGGCAGAAAAGATAAATGGGAAGAAACCAAATAGGACAAATTTCCATCTAACACTCTATCTACCCTGTTTCATTTTAAGTGTCCCTTTGTGTTGTGTGTGTAAGCTTCAACCAACCTGCTTTACTATCCAAATTTGTATTAAATTTGCTTTTCAAGTTACCAGTGGATTTGCATGGGATTTTCCCAACTACTAAGTTTTCTCATACTCTCTTCCTATTATAATCTACTTATTCTGCAAGGTTCATCTGAACTGACATTTCCTCTGAGAAATCATTCTTTTATCTTCCAGGTCACCATTCTCTCCAACTAGTCTCTGAGCTCCTTTTCAGGAGCTATTTGTAAAATACAGAGTCCTTATCCCAACCCTGTATATATTTTAGCCTTCAAAGCAATCAATATGCATTCTGGAATTAAATCAGATTACAGCAAAGACTCCCCAAAGTTATGAATGGATCCATAACTTAAATAATTTAATACAGGGTATCACAAGGGGACATACAAGCTACATCTGATTAAGTGAAAATTGAGGAATAAAGTCAGGTACATATCATTTAGATCAAGAAGAGGAAAAACCAATTTGATTACAAAAACCTCAGAAAGTTCTTATGGAAGAGTTCATATTTGAGCTCACAAAGACAAGCAGGATTGGGTTGGAAGAAGAGGGATACATTATTTTAGGTGGAGAGGCTTTAATATCAAATTAATTGAAGCAGGCAAAGAATAGTGAAGTGGTCTACATGTCCATGGTCTCTGAGGTACACAGCAGAAAGCAAGGTGACAACAGACAGACAGATTATTGAGTGTTTGGAATTCCCATATTAAAAAACGGATCTGGTTTGAAAAGTAATGAGGATTTGTTATGAATTTTTGAGCAGGGGAGTGTAATTTCCTCATTTACTCAACCAATGATAAGCCCTAGAAAATGTCAGATACTATTAAAAGTCTAGGAAATACAATATTGGACATATTGAGGAAATCCCTTCTCTCTAAGCCAATGTGCTAATAGTGAGGATGGAGAACTGACAAATTATAAATGCACTGAGAACAATTATAGTTTTGAATAGGGATTAGTGAGTGAAAAATTAAATATAGCACGTTAAGAAAAGCACATGGCAGCTTGTATGAACAGTAAAGATTGAAGAATATTCTCAGTCATTCGTATACAGGAAAAAAAAAAAAAAAAAACCTCAAATTTCCACTGAGTGTGTTCTAAGACATGGGGATACATTCAAGGCATAAAGTGAAGGTTAATGGTCATGACTGAAGTCAATACACCTTTTAGTTTTTCTCTCCAAATACTAATCATTTTTCATAAACCATATTATATCTACTTCCTCCAATAAGATATCAAACTAGCCTGAGACGATTTTCTGCCTGTTTTAAAGTTTATGGACAGAATGAGGAAAATAATTTTATAACTTAGTTCAGTTATTCACAAACCAGCAATATAATTATCAAACAGACATTAGTGACATTAGTGAAGGTCATTTGCTTAAACTCATTGTCTCAGTTGAAATTAATTTTTAGTTTAAGTAAAATTACTTTAAGTCATTTTAAACTTTAAGTAATTTGTGGCTTATATGTTTTAGGACTTAAATCTCCAGGGAATAAACTGATGTCAGTGCAGGAGAATCCCTTTAGGATATTATGAAAAACTGTACTTGGCAGTGTAAGAGACATACTTATTAACAGAGGCCTATAGGTAGTCTATGATATTTTCATGCTCTTAATCCCAAATGCTTTAGAGAGCAAGGTACAAATATTTCGTAAATTCTGAGACTGTCACCATAAAGAAAACAATGTATTTACAAAAAAAATCTGCTTAGAGAAATCAAGGTAAGACAAAGCTTCTTATTCCCACTTTTAATTTGGACAGCCATAAATATTTATTTCCCTAAATGATTCACTATTTTTGATTGTTCATAAAATTTAACTCCTTTCTTATCTTTTTTTTTTTTTTTAGCCCTTTTCAAAACTGAATATTATGGGAAGCTAAGATGAGGAACAATACTGCAATTCATCTGACTGATGACAAGATAGAATTTCAAAATAAGTAGGTAAGATCATAAAAATGAGAGAGGGGGGAGAAAAAGAGAGAGAGAAA
The DNA here is from genome assembly GCA_004027655.1 of Graphiurus murinus. NCBI lineage: Eukaryota > Metazoa > Chordata > Mammalia > Rodentia > Gliridae > Graphiurus > Graphiurus murinus. Next base: position 98,185 of record PVLC010001721.1, on the reverse strand, counting down.
GGGAGGAAGGGAGCGCTAGGGATGAAAATAGGGGCCTTCTAACTTTGACCTATATTCCAGTCCTATTTTATTTTTTTACTTTGAAATAGGGTCTTACTAATTTACCATGTTCTGGCCTCGAACCAGAGATTGTCCTGCACATGTGCACCACCCTACCCAGCTTACAAACTCATTTAGACCATAGAATTTAAATTATTAGATATGTCAGTCAATATGTTCAAATTGATCACTAAGTAATAACGGTAAATAACCTTTTAAAGCAAAACAAAATTTGAATTAAAAAATTCTAATAAAATTTAAAGAGTTCTCAGCTTTTATAGCTTTAAAAACTTAAGTATAAAGGTGAGTCTGCTTTTTTTAGCCTTTTGTCTAACATGGTATATGTTAAAGAATAATATAAAAATTTTCTGAGGAAACAAATAATAGAAAGGAGTCACTTTAATAAAACAAAGATATCTCACTTTCTTAACATTTTTACTTTAAAAATTTCTTTGTAGACTCTTCTTCAAGTTAACACTTTCAATTTGCAGCAGCAAAAAAGTCACTAAGGATCATGAAGAGGATGCTAAAAACCAGATGTCACTAACACATAGAGCTGAAATTGGAATTCTGCCTTCTCCCCATAACATTTCATAGCCCCTTTCTCAGAAGGATGTAAGAAATAATCTCAAAATGCTTATAATGAAATAAGTAAACCGTTCACATGTATGTAAATAAATAAGGTGTTAGAGATCATAACTCAAGAAATTGTAACTTGTATTGCATATGGACAACATGCTCCACAATTCAGAAGATGAGATCACTGTGTCTTGAACATTCAGTTAAAATATCATTAAGTAGCATTTTATGTAAACTATGACTTATAAAAAAAAAGAATAAGGATTTAGATATTTGGAAAAAATGATGAGAATAATGAATTGGAGAGTCAGTGCTTGTAAAGAAGCCTATGACAGTAGGAAAATAGATGAGTGATGATAATCCATGGACATTTATTTCTTTAGCTTTGTTTACAAAGTAATTTACTTTAAGAATGAATAGTCCCCTCCATAGTCTTGCTGATATTTGTACAGTCTTTAAGATTCAAATGAAACATGTTTGTAGTATGCATTTTTATAAAATGTACTCCTCTAGGAGAATCTATAAAAACACTTTTCAAGAAGTAAAAATCCACACATAGAAAAGTTGATCCAAAATTTATTTTAGGGATCTAAAAATATTGATATTGAAATTTGTGGGAAATGATAATACAAATCTGGGTACCAGATACAAACCTTTTCCACTTTAAGCATCTTCCCTGGAATGATCAAAATGTCTGTAATGCTGAAAGACAGTAACAGCCTGGGGTCACAGATACTGACAATTGGAGAACATAAATCCATTGAAGTAAATGCAACTGAGATCCAGAATCAGCAGGGGATGCTAGAGTCAGAAACTCCTCTATCTGTTATAGAAGGAAAAAGTTAACGGGAAATTATATGCTCTTATCTCAACAGACAAGGTAGAGATGACTGAGAACCACTCCTTGACCACTGAGTTTATCCTCATAGGATTTACAGATCACCCAGAACTGAAGACTTTTCTGTTTGTGGTGTTCTCTACCATCTATCTGGTCACCATGGTAGGAAACCTTGGTCTGGTGGTGTTGATTTATAAAGAACATCGTCTTCACACCCCAATGTACATCTTTCTGGGCAACCTGGCTCTGATGGACTCCTGCTGCTCCTGTGCCATTACTCCCAAGATGCTACAGAACTTCTTGTCTGAGGACAGAAGGATTTCCCTCTATCAATGTATGGTACAATTTTATTGTCTCTGTCTTGCTGAAACCACAGATTGTTTTCTTCTGGCAGCAATGGCCTATGACCGCTATGTGGCCATATGCAGCCCACTGCAGTACCACACCAAGATGTCAAAGAAACTCTGCCTTCAGATGACCACAGGAGCCTACATAGCTGGAAATGTGCATCCCATTATTCATGTAGGGTTTCTATTTAGGTTAACTTTCTGCAGGTCTCATGAAATCAATCACTTTTTTTGTGATGTTCTTCCATTATACAGACTTTCCTGTGTTGATCCATTTATTAATGAATTGATGATACTTATCTTTGCAGGGTCAGTTCTTGTATTTACTATTACTGTAGTCCTAATATCTTACTATTTTATCCTTTTCACTATATTCAAAATGAAATCCAAAGAGGGAAGGGGCAAAGCTTTATCGACTTGCGCATCCCACTTTCTCTCTGTGTCCATATTTTATGGTTCTCTTCTCTACATGTATGCTCGACCTAATTCATTTACTGAAGGGGATAAAGATATACCTGTTGCTGTTTTTTATACTCTAATAATTCCTTTACTAAACCCCTTTATTTATAGTCTAAGGAATAAGGAAGTAATAAATGTTATGAAGAGAATTATGAGAAGGAAACAATTTTGTAACTTCCTAAAAGTATCATCTTCCTTGGAAAATTGATTTCAATATAACACTTTTTTTTCTAAATGTACAGATGCTGAGAATGTGGGGAAAGGCCACTTTATAAACAAAACATTAAATTATTAACATGATAGTATTTCTTTTTTTTTTTGTAGTAATTCGTGCATTGTAAGCATACATCTTTGTTAGGTACAAATTGTTAATGACATATTTGCACACATTTCTCATTTGACCCTTTCCCCAATTCCCACCCTGCTCCCTCTCCCTCCCTCCCTCTCAGGTTCAGTTCAGTGAGTAACCTTGATATAGTTGTGAAAGTACATCATGTGCCTTAGGGTGTCCCCCCTCCCCGCCCCTCCCTTTCAATTAAATCAACTTCTTTGCTTATCGAGGGTCTCTCCTTTTCAGCTGGAGACCCTCTTATGCCTCATCTTCTCCCTAGCATCCACATATTAGGGAAAACATATGCTTTTTTGCTCTTTGTGACTGGCTAATCTCACTCAACATAATGTTTTCCAATTGCATCCATTTCCCTGCAAATAACATGATTTTGTTCTTCTTTATGGCTGAGTAGAATACCATTGTGTACTCAGCCATAAAGAGCATGATAGTATTTCTGTCGAATTAGTTCAGAAAGGAGAGATTCAATTCTGCTAAAATGTACTTCAAAATCTAAGGTACTATGTTCCATCAGATGTGAATTAAATAATGATTTCTGACTATCAGAATGAAATTATTCACAAATTTGAAAAATTTATCAAATTCATGGAATAAAAGTCAACAAATATAAAGGTAGCTCATCTAATACTGTTAGCATATTTCTTAAAATTCAAAGCACACTCATAATTTCAGGCATATTCCAAGTTCTCAAATATTAATCTTTGCTTAAGCAACACCATGAGTAGTGAACTTTATGTTTAAATTTGATTTTTAACCTTGTTTTTAGTTCCTCCTATCCCTCCACCTGTCCCAGAGTTCTCATCTCTAAGATTATGTTTGAATATGTATTCAAGAATACTTATTCTATCATCAAGAATCCTTTCATAACTAGTGTTTTTCATTTTTACTCTAAAATTATCTGACATAGATCATCGGTATATTGGTAGTTCATCATTCTATAATTAAAATGATGCTATTCATAATGAAATCCCTATCGATTTTAATTTTGTCATGTGGTTTGCTTATTTGTCCATCATCATATATGACAATTTAAACACTGAATATATCAAGTGGAATAAGTTATTTATTCCCTGATATCATTACTTATTTTGCTGGTCATTAAGAACACCAAAAACCTGCAACTGATTCAAATGAAGAATAGTGATTAACAAAGGATGTGATTAACAAAGAATAGTGATTAATACAGTATTAACAAAGGATGGAGATGTAGTTAAAGTTTAAATGTGGCAGAAAAGTAGTACAAATCCTAAATGCCAAAAACCTTTATTCATCAACTAAATGTACAAATGTAAAATAACATAGTTTGCTCAAAATATGCTAAGCACCAAGTTAGGTTTTTCATATGCATTAACTATCAACTAATTAGTCATTCTTTTTCATGTTTTTCTTGAATAAAACCTTCATACACCAAAACACTGAGTAGTTTGCCCAAGTTCATCCAGGTAAGTCAGATGGAATTAGTTGAATTAATTATGTCTTTCCTTTCTATGTTGGGGGACAGAAAATGAAAGTTGTATTGCCTGTGGTATTTGTTATTAAATAGCATTAGAATACTATACCTTAAAAGATGGAAAGAATTGTCATAGATTAAAACAGAAAGTAGAGTGATTAGAAGCAATGTTTATGGAAATCAATGTGTCCTTGGAAGGTGGAAGTAGAAGGGAACGATGGGACAGAGCCTTGAAGGTGGTAAAGTGTTGAAGAGATCTTGATGACTATGTGAAGGAACGTGGAGGTGAATGAGGTTCCTGAGATCCTCAAATGCCATCCTAAGGAAACTGAATTCAATTGGCATCATCAGACATTGGTGTCTTTCTTTCAACAAAATAATGTGATTGTATTTGTCCAGAAAATGTTTTGGCAATTAATTGAAAAAAGAGAGGAATAAGATTGAATTCAACAATTCACACATTTGATGATGAAAGGAGAGCTTGAGCATAGTCTCAGAAGAGAGGGGCACATAAATTTTTTTAATGAAATATTTATAATTCTTATATAACACAATGAAGTCTTTCTTTCTTCCTGCATCAACCATGTAACTTCTAATTTTATATTGTAGTCAAGCAGTGCCTGACATGCTTGAACATTCAGTAAATATTTTCTTCAAAATGTTTTCAATGGCCCAGAATGGTGGCACATGCTTGTAATCCCAGTACTTGGGAGACTGAGACTGGAGGATCTGGGTTCGCAGCCAGCCTCAGCTACTTAGTGAGGCTCTCTGCAACTTAGTGAGACCCTGTTTCAAAATAAAGAATAAAAATAATACTAGGACTGTAGTTTGAAGAAAAGTGTTTTTAATGTAATTATATTAGTTAATATATAATGAGTTTATTATAAAAAGAATATTTTTATATTATGAATATAGTTTTATACTACAAATGTAGTTTTTAATATATTATTATAGTTTGTTATTTTTAAATGGTAAATAGTTTTTTGTTTTTCAGTTTCAACTTCTACTCTGATAAATACTGAAAGATATGACTTACATAAACAAGTCTCTTCAGAGTCTTAAATGTTTTGAGAGCATAAAAAATTCAGACATCAAAAACTTCAAGAAGCTCTGAATTAGATCAATAATATGTACACTGTATTTTAGTGAACAATTTCAGTTGTCAGAATTGTATCCCTTGATTTTCTTTCCTTTTTCTAATAATACCATGAATTTTGTTGAGCATTTCTGTATTACCCAACCATCATCTTTAAAACTGAATACAAGATATCTCTTGATAAAAGATAATGTGACTTATTTGGGCTACTAAGATAAAAGAAGTAATTTTTCTGGAAGTCTCTGGGAAATGAGTTTTCTTTCTTTTAAAAGACATATACTCTGAGGTGGTGCATTCTTGTAATCCCAGTACTTGGGAGGCTGAGACACGAGGATTGCAGGTTCGCGGCCAGCCTCAGCTACTTAGTGAGGCCTTACGCAACTTAGTGAGACCCTGTTTCAAAATAAAGAATAAAAATAGGGCTGAGAGTGTAGCTCGGAGGTAGAATGCCCTGGGTTCCATCCCTAGTACCACAAAAAAAAAAAGACATGCATACATGCAGACATATGCATCATCATGATCTCTTTGAATAAATGGATGTGAAATCTGTCACAGCCTACTTCCATTGTGCCATGAAAAAGAAAATCAACCTATGGATGTAGTCAACATTCAAACAAAGATAAAGCTAAAGGAATCACAGGAAAATGGGCCAAAAAGACCTGGACTGAACCATCTTTTCTGGTTATTTAGTTCAATTTATCTTACTGTTTAAGTTCGTTAGGAAAAGGTATTTTATTTGAAAATGGTTAATTATCAACTGTTACATATATGTCTCTTGCCAATCTGTCTCTTAATGTTCAAAAATACTATTCACACACCCTTTTAGCCTACAAATAACTGTTCAGTGGTATCCATTTCACTTCAGCACATCTATTCAGTATTTTACTCTCATTACTGTATTTCAATTTCAATAACCCCACAATTAAAAATTGTTCCTAGTTTTGTTTTGGAGGGTGTTTTTCTTTGTTGACTTTGGTTTGGGTACTAGGAATTGAACTCAAGAGCACTTTTTCTTCAACTACACCAGTTACTTTTATCTTTTATTTGTAAAAGGGTCTCATTAAATTGGTTGGTTTTAAACTTAACATTCTCCTGCCTCATCTCTCCACCCCACCCCCAAGTACTGGGATTATAGACCTACACTACTGTGCCTGGCTGTTTCTTGTTTTGGATGTCTTGACATTTTTTAGGAGAAATGGTCAGGTATTTTGTAGAAAGTCCTGAAATTGGAATTTCCTGATGTTCTTCCCAGGTGTTAATGGAAAAAACATCACAAGTAAATTCCCATTTTTATCAGGTTGTATCAACAGGAAATATTATCATCATGATTCTAATATGTGATGTTAACAGTGATCACGTGGCTACAGTAATGTTTGCCAGGTTTCTCCATTACAATATTCTTTTTTCTCCTTTCCGTAGTGTACTCATGAATAAAGTCATTATAAGCCCACATTTAAGGAGTGGAGAGTTATGCACTGCTGCCTTGGGAGCAAAGTATCTACATAAATCTCTGGCACACTTCTCCATAGAAATTTTATCTATACTCTCAATTTATTTATTTTCTCATCATTTATTCCTATCAATACAGTCTCATGGATATTTATTTTCCACCTGTCTTATATCCAGGTACTACTTCATTTACTATATTGCTCTAATCACTCTAGCTCCTGATTTTATATCTATTTTCATCTCCTTCTGTGACCTTTTGAAATATATCCATGTACATTTGTACATTTAGTTGATGAATAAAGGTTTTTGGCATTTAGGATTTGTACTACTTTTCTGCCACATTTAAGCTTTAACTACATCTCCATCCTTTGTTAATACTGTATTAATCACTATTCTTTGTTAATCACATCCTTTGTTAATCACTATTCTTCATTTGAATCAGCATATCATGCTGACATTGACATATATGCACACAGCACTTGGTTCCCCCCACTCTGCCTCCCTTTCTCCTCCCCTTCCCATAAAGAGTACTGAGATTGACACTGGGGTCTTCACATATGTATACATAGTTGATGTTACTATTTCCAATAATGAACCTCAGTATTCCCCTTCCTTTTCCCTTAGACCACTTTCCTGGCTCCACTGAGGTTTCTTGCCTGTTATCTGGAGTCCCTCCTATATCCCAGTTATTCTCTAGCTTGCACATATTAAAGAAAGCATACATCCCTTCACTTTCTGTGACTGTCTAATCTCACTTAACATAATGTTCTCCAGGTCCATCAATTGTCTTACAAATGACATTATTTTATTCTTCTTTATTGCTGAGTAGAATTCTATTGTATGTATTTGTCATAGTTTTATGAAACATTCATCTGTTGATGGACACCTGGGTAGATTCCATAATTTGGTTGTTGTGAATTGTGCTGCTATAAACATGGGTATGCATATATTACTGTAGTTTTCTGGTTTCATCCTCTTTGGAAAGATACCAAGAAGTGGTATAGCAGGATCATATGGTGAATCCATTCCTAATTTTCTAAAGAATATCCACACTTATCTCCATAACGGCTGAACTAATTTCCAATCCCACCAACAGTGTAGAAGAACTCTTATTTCCCCACATCCTCACTTTGACTTCTTGATTATTGCCATTCTGATTGAGGTTAGATAGAATCTCAGTGTAGTTTTGATTTTCATCTCCCTGATTGCTAATGATGTAAAACATTTTTTCATGTATTTATTGGCCATTTGTATCTCTTCTTTTGTGAAGTGTCTATTCAATTCAGTTGCCCATTTCTTGATTGGGTTTTTTGTTTTTCTAGTGTAAAGTCTTTTAAGTTCTTTGTATTTTCTATATATTAATCCCTGTCAGAGTGATAGATGGTAAAAATCTCCCATTCCATAGACTTTCTCTTTAGACTCTTGATGATTTCCTTTGATGTGCAGAAACTCTTAGTTTAATGCCATCCTACCTATTAATTCTTGTTTTAATTTCCTGAGCTTTAAGGGTCTTGTTGAGGAAGTTTCTACCTGTGCCTATGTGTTGGAGTGTTGAACCTATGCCCTCCTCTAGTAGCTTCACTGTCTCTGGTCTAACTCCCAAGTCTTTGATCCATCTCGAATTGACTCCTGTGCAGGGAGAGAGGCATGAATTTAGTTCCATTTTTCTACAAATGGATAACCAGCTTTCCCAACACCATTTGTTGAAAAGGTTGTCTTTTCTCTACCATATGTATTTGGCCAAGAAATGTGTTTTGAAAATGTTTTCACACAGTCTGTGATTGGCTGGCTATATTTCTGTGGGTTGATAATGAGGTCTCCATTTCGTTCTTTGCTGATGTGTCTCCTAATTAAAAAATAAATAAATAAATAAATAAATAAATAAATAAATAAATAGCAGGCTGTGGTGCTATTTATTTATTTATAGCTCCTTCTCAGTCTTGAAATCATGTAGTACAAAGAATAGGATTTCTTCTTTTTTAATTCTAGGTTGACTGTTTTACTCTTATTTTTCCTTATCAACTTCAGAGTCAGCTTTCAATTATAAGTAATTATATTCTAAATATTCATGTGCAGGTATGGGCATGCACATATATTTTTCTTTCTCCTGAGAATTTTCTGGTTCAGATGAAAGTTCTGTTTCACCTTTTGAATTACTTTCACGGATTTACACTGTCAAAAGTAGTGCATGAAGGTTCTAATTTTGCCACATCCTCAACAACATTTGTTATTTTCCCTTTTTTGGATATGGGCATTATATTACATGTGACGTGGTATTACATTGTTAATTTTATTTCAATTTTCTATTTTCTGTGTAGTTAATAATACAAATAATTTAGTCATGTACTATTCAATGTTTGTATGACTTCTTCAGTAAGTGTTATTGAGATAATTGTATACACACATGTTTAATTAATACCGTACATAAAAATCAACTCAAATGGATTAAAAATTTAAATGTAATCCCTGAAACTATAAAACTCCTAAAGGAAAATATAGGTAATAACCTCTTCATATCGTTCTCATCAATGAGTGTTTGAATATGACACCAAAAGCACATGCAATAAAATCAACAAAAAACAATTCTAAGCAAAATAAGCCTCTTCAACACAGAAAAGCAAAAGTAAACAAAATGAAAAGGCCACCCATAGAATGGGAGAAAATGTCTGCTAACCACATATTCAACAAGTGGTTCATATCAAAAATATATAAGAAATTTAAACAAATCAATAGCAAATTTAAAGATAAATAATCACAAATAACTCAGTTATAAAGTGGGAAAACTAGTAAAGGTCTTCAATAAGCATTTTTGCAAAGAAAATATAGACATGGCCAAGAAGTATATTGAAAGAATTTTCAACATCTTTGATCATCAGGAAAATGCAAATAAAAAACGAAATGATATATATTATACTTGTCAGGATGACTATGATCAAAAAGACAAGAGATAAAAGTATTAACAAGAATGAGGAAAATGGAAGTCTGGTATACTCTTGGTTGGAATGTAAATTTGTGCAGCCATTATAGAAAACAATAAAAATCTCTTCAAATAATTAAAAAAGAACTACCAGATGACCCAATTATTTTACTTATGGTTATACTTCCAAAGAAAATGGACTAAGTATGTGGCTAGTACTCTAGTAAAATAAATTAAAAAAACCTTTAAAATGATCATAAAATTTTAATCTAAGTATTTCCTTTGTATTAGAGTATAAAAATATATCTAATGGATGTTAATTATTAGTTTTTATAGGGATAATGTAATTAAACAAAATAACCATTGAAAAGGAAGGAGTTTAAATAGTGGTACATAATTGATTAAATCAAGTTATACAAAATGTTTTAGTTGGTGATATGGAAAAAATTCTACAAAATAAAATTCAAATACATTTCACTAGGTATCTGCTTTCCTAAAGGGATATAAAAATAATTCTGAAAGATATTACAATGCTAACCATAGTTGCTTTTAGGTAGCCACCAAGCATGTATATTTGATATGCCTTATTTAATATTTTATACATTTATACTTTGTATTTCTTTGCATTTCAGTTTTATTTAAAAGTAATTTTACAATAAAAACTTTACATTTAAAAAATGTAAATGTTGCAGGAGAGTGCTCCCCACAAGCCTAGACTCAGAGACAAAAGAAAACTCTGAGGCCATAAATAGGATAAGCAGGTCTTCCTTTAATCAGCAGCTGATTAGCTAAGTCAGGCAATTTCCTACTCTCTGGGCCCGGAACAACCCTTTTATAAAGTTAGTCACTTAACTTTGAGAAGAAGGGAAAGGGGAATATGTGAGATTTATTACACTTTCACCTAGCAGGAGCATGATACCAAAAATAAAAAGAGTGCATTAACTCAAGGCCTTGCCTCACTCTTATCTCAGAAGTCCCCTAACTGGGCTGGTACTGCCTTGTTTAGATTTAGAGATGACCCCTGCCTCCTCGCTTTCTTGCTTGCATAAAGGGAGGGGCTGGCCTCACTGCAAGCCCTCTCTGTTTACCTTCTCTGTGAATTGTCAGCACATTGGCAACTAGGGGAGGCAGTGGGGAATTCCTATTTTTTTCTATCCTAAGTCTAAATTCTTTTTTTTTTTTGTGGTACTGGGGATGGAACCCAGGGGCATTCTACCTCCAAGCTACTACACCCCCAGCCCAATTTTTTATTCTTTATTTTGAAACAGGGTCTCACTAAGTTGCAGAAGGCCTCACTAAGTAGCTGAGGCTGGCCTTGAACCCGGATCCTCTTGTCTCAGCCTCCCAAATACTGGGATTACAAGAGTGCACCACCACACCCTGCTTAAATTCTTAATAATATTTCCATGGCTCTGACTATTCTTCCCCATATCATAAATACATAAAGAGCTGGTAGGTATTGGTATTGACATTCTTTTTGCTGTTCATAAATCCACCTTCTTTACTGTTTTTATGCCACTGTTGATATATCTAGACAGTCAGACTGGGATGACTCAGTACCCAGTCATTGGATGTGAAAGCTAAATTGAATCAATGTGTTGAAGTCAGTGTGTTGTTCATTTGTTGAAAGAGGAGCTGGCTGGTTTCTTCTAAACACTTGACATTAACAAGGCCAATTGTAGCCATGCACCCTTCACACTCTCTGGAAGCGCTTCCACCCAGATCCAATCAAAGCTTCAACAGGAAATGGGTGTGGTGAGTATTAAGGTTGAGTAATCAGCTCTAATGAGCCCAGGAACTTCCAGAGACACAGAGTACCTAGTGAGTCTCGCTAGAGAACAACATGCAGAAAAGAACAAGAGTGTGCTGTTCTAAGTAGAGGAAGAAGTGAAAAAGACGTGGAAATTGGAAGAAACAGGGATACAATTTTACATTTAAAACATGGTTTTACATGTTATGCAAGAGTAGTGAGGAAATTTGTAAAAATTAGGTCACTTATATAAAAATCAGCAAATGATCCTCCAAAAGACTTCAATGAAGAACATTTAGTTTAACATTATTGCCTCACTGGACATCTTTAATTAAAGTAAGTGGTTTATATGCTTTTAGGACTTATTGATCTCTAGAGGATAAAGTGCTTTCAGTGCACAATGTGTCCCTTTAGGAGGTGATGGAAAATTTTAACTGGGCAGCATAAGGAATATAATCATTAGCACTGACCTATAGTTAGTCTCTGAGATTTTCAGTTTTTTAAAGCAAGTTGCAGGTATACTCTAAATACTGAGACCTTCACCATAAAGCAAATAATGCACTTTCAAAAACCTATTTTCAGAGAAATATAGGTAAGAAAAACATTTTAACTTATTACTTCTAATTATTGAAACCACAAGTATTTACTTTCTTAAATTATTTACCAGTCTTCGTTTTTCTTTATTTTTAGCTCCATTCTTATCTTCCTAGCTCTTCTCAACATCGAAAGGTATGAGGACCTTGGATGAGGATAATACTGCAATTTATCTGACTTTTTGGTTAAGATAGATTTTCAAAACATAACAAAGAAATCATTTAAATAATTCATCCTCACTCCTTAAAAGGTAGTTCCAATTTAGCTGGCTAATTTAGCTTAATTTAATATTTAAGAGCAAATAAATTTATATTCCCTTTTTCATATTTTAATTATGGAAATACAAAACCCACCTTGAGTATAGAATTTATAACAAGATTTGTGAGTTAATATATCCCAATTTATCACTAATAAGAGAAAATAGCCTTTTAAGGCAAAACAGTATGTGAATTAAATAATGATGTTAGAATATTCAGTTTTCTCTTTCTGTGTTAAAATCTGAAGTATAAAGGTAAGCCTTTTTATTATCTGTTTAATCTACAATGATATACTTTAGAGAATCATATTTTTGAAGAAACAGAAAAACAGTAGAAAGTTGTCATTTTGATAAAAGAAATATTTCTTAACATTATAGTGTTGAGAATTTCCTTGTAGACTCTTTTCAAACTCAACTCTCTGCATATGCAGAGGCATAGAGGTCACTAAGGATCATGAGAATACTGAAAACTGTCACCCACACCAGGATATAGGATGGAGATAGGATTGGAATTAATTCTACTTTCTCTCCATAGCATTTTATAGCTTTTTCACAAAAGTATGTAACATCAAACCTCTTATAATATAATAACAAAAATTTTCAAGTAGATGTGAAAAATAAAGCAATCTAAATTATACACATGAAATTATAAAATTTGTTTTATATAGAAGACATGCTCTACAATTCAGAAAATAAGATTAATGTGTTCTGGGACAATTAATCTTTATGGAAAATCATTATATGTGAACTATGCCCTACAAAAAAAAAAGGATATAGATGTTTGGAAAAAAATCAATAGGAATATTGGAATGGACAGAGCTAACATTTATGAAAATGGGTGAGATATTGAGAAAAGAGATAAGAAGTGATAATCCTTAGATATTTATCTCTTTATTTCCAAGGTAATTCACTTTGAAGATGAATATTCCCTTACTGATGACTGTGGTCTCTAAGATATAAATTTAACATACTAGTAATATGCATTTAAAAAATATCCACTGGTCTAGGAGAATATATAATTACTATCTTCAAGAAGGAAAATCTACATTTATAGGACTATTGATTTAAAATTTATTTGAGGGATCTTGAGATATGACACTGAAATTTGGGAGATGATAAATAAAACATGAATAACATAAATGTTAATATTCATCATCCCATAAATGCATAAAGATAAACTTTTTTCACTTTAACCATCTCTGCAATTATCAAAACATTGTTGTGAATGTTGAGGCAAAGGCTGACATCATAGATGCTGACAATGTAAGAGAACACATGCCCCTAGAAGTAACTGTAGCTATAATCCAGAGAAAGCAGGGGATTCTTGAATCAGAAACTACTCTACCTATTATAAAAACAAAAAATAATTGGAAAATTCTGTGCTTTCAATTAAAATCTTATATCACTATAACCCCTATCTCAACAGACAAGGTAGAGATGACTGAAGACAACTACTCCTCAACAAATGAGTTTATCCTCATAGGATTTACAGATCACCCAAAACTGAAGATGCTTCTGTTTGTGGTGTTCTCTGCCATCTATCTGGTCACCATGGTGGGAAACCTTGGCCTGGTGGCCTTGATTTACATGGAGTGTCGTCTTCACACTCCAATGTACATCTTTCTGGGCAACTTGGCTCTGATGGACTCCTGCTGCTCCTGTGCCATCACTCCCAAGATGCTACAGAACTTCTTGTCTGAGGACAGAAGGATTTCCCTCTATCAATGTATGGTACAATTTTATTGTCTCTGTCTTGCTGAAACTACAGACTGCTTTCTCCTAGCAGCGATGGCCTATGATCGCTATGTGGCCATATGCAGCCCATTGCAGTACCACACCAAGATGTCAAAGAAACTCTGCCTTCAAATGACCACAGGAGCCTACATAGCTGGAAATCTGCATTCCATTATTCAAGTAGGGTTTCTATTTAGGTTAACTTTCTGCAGGTCTCATGAAATCAATCATTTTTTTTGTGATGCCCTTCCATTATACAGACTTTCCTGTGTTGATCCTTATATCAATGAGTTGATGGTACTCATCTTTGCAGGATCAATTCAAATCTTTACTGTTACTGTAGTCTTATTATCTTATTTTTATATCCTTTTCACTATATTCACAATGAAATCCAAAGAGGGAAGAAGCAAAGCTTTATCGACTTGTGGATCTCACTTTCTCTCTGTGTCAATATTCTATGGTTCTCTTCTCTTTGTATATATTCGACCAAGCTCATATAATGAAGAGGATAAAGATGTGCCTGTTGCTGTGTTTTACACTATCGTAATCCCTTTGTTGAACCCTGTTATTTATAGTCTAAGGAATAAGGAAGTAATAAGTGTTTTGAAGAGAATTCTGATGAAGGGAAAAATTTTTAACACAATGTAGCAAAAATCATGTCCCTTGGATAATTAATTTCAACTTATATAGTTTTTCTTAGTCCATAGATAGTTAGAAAGTAGGAAATGGCCTCTTCATAAACAAAATATTAAATTAGTACAATATTATGACACTGCAGTCAAATTAGTTCAAAAAATTAAAATTCTTCTAAAATGTACTTTAAAAGCTAATGTACTCAATTACGTAAGATGTAAACTAAATAATAATTTATGATTATCAAAGTGAAATGAGTCACAAATTTCAACAAATTCTAGAAATTAAATTCAGTACATATAAAGGTAGACTTCATTTAATATTGCTTGCAAATTTTTCAAATCTCAAATCATAATCTTACCATTTCAGGTACATTCCAACATCTCAAATACTAAATCTGGTTAATAAATACCATCTCTTAGAAGAAAACTATTGAATTTTATTTTCAAGTTGACACTAAGAATATATCCATTTTTATTGTTAGCCATTTTTAATACCAAATTAGATGAAATATAGTGTTCTACATTGGTGGGTTATAAATCTATATTAAAGATGAGATGCTATCCATAATGTAAACCAAGTTTTATACCCCAGAATTAGTTAACTTTTTGGTAGTCATTAGAAGAACCCCAAAGCTGCACTGATTACAATGAAAAAAGTATTGATACACTTATAGATTAACAAGATAGGGAAATGTTGTTCAAGCATAAGTGAGAAAGAATATTGAAAACATTAAATGCCTAAATGAAAATATTCATTCATCGATGTACAAATATAAAAATAATTTACTGAAAATGTGCTATTTGATGAGTACTATGCTAAACTTTTCATGTGTATTACCCACTAACTAATTAGATATTATTCTTTTTGCATTTTAAAGGGTACTAGGGGTTAAACCCAGAAGCATTCTACCTCCAAGCTGCATCCTCAAGCCTATTTTTTTTTTATTTTTGCTAAGTTTCTGAGGGTCTCACTAAGTTGTTGAGGCTGGTTTTAAACCTGTGATTCTCCTGTCTCAACCTCCTAAGTACTGGCATTACAGGCGTGTGCCACCACACCAGCTCCTTTATGTGTTTCTTGAATGAAAGCCTCACATACTGAAATATTGAGTAGCTTGTCTAAGCTCACCCAAAAAAGTCAAATGAAGTTAGAGTTTGAATCAGTACTTCCTCTTCTACACATGTTTGGATGTTTAGATAATTAAGGTTATATTGCCTGTGGTATTTAGTTACATAAGCAAAAGTATACTGAACCTTAAAAGATGAAAATGTTTTTGATAGTTAGAGCAATAGAGAAATAAGCATGACCAGAATCAATGTTTATGGAAATGAGTGTGTCACTGGGAATGGGAAGTAGGGATGAACAATGGGACAGAGCCCTCAAGATGACAAAATGTTGGAAAGAGGTGTTGGTGTCTGTGAGTGTGGAAAGTAAGAGTGAAAGTGGATCAAGTTACTGAGATCCTCATGTGCTATCCTAAGGAGTCTAAATTTATTTAGAAGCAGACATTGAGGTCTTCCCAATAGAAAATAGTATGATTATGTCTTTCAGAAAACTGATCTGGAAATTGATTGATATGAATCTGAAATGAGTCTGACTTCAATAATTTACATATTATGTGATGAGAATGAAATGACTCTACTCTCAGAAAATAGAATTCATGCATATAAACAGCTTTATAAAGAAAAAACAAAGAGCAAATTATAATTATTGTGTAATAAAATGATGTGCTACTTCTTCCCTTAATCAAACATGTCACAGCTGGTTTTATATTACCAGTACTCAAACAAAACCTGAAATATTTTGACATTCAGTAACTGTTTCCTTCAAGCTGTTTTAAATACAATTATGTTCCTTAATATACAATGGGTTTATTATCTTTGTATTCTAATTTTTTAAATTGTTCGGTTTAAATTCTAACTTGGTAAATACCTGATATAACCTACATAAAAAGGTCTCTTTGAGGTCATAAATTTGTCTTAAGAGTATAAAAAAAAATACAGATATCAAAAGTTTGAGAAGCTTTAAATTGGATGGATAATTTGCTTGCTATATTTTAATGAACATTTTCAGTTGTGAAACATATATCCCCTGATTTTCCTTCCCTTTTCTAATAAAGCCGTGTTTTTTTTTGTTTTGTTTTTTTTTTTTTTTTTTTTGGTGTGTGTGTGTGTGCACTTCCATATCATCCACCCCCAGAATTTGAACAGTGAATAGAAGATATGTGTTGAAGGAAGACAATGTGACTTATTTGGAACAGTAAGACAAAAGAGGTGATAGTTATAGAAGTTTCTGTGAAATGAGTTTCCTTTATTTTAAAAGACATGCATAACAAAAATAATCTGAATAAATGGATACAAAACCTATCAAAGCCTCCTCCCATTTTGCCATCAAGAAGGAAATCAGCCTTCCGACATAACATTGAAGCAAGTGCATAGCTGAGAGGATTAAGCAGACCAAAATATCTGGAGTAATGCATCCCATCTAGTCATTTATTCTCATAGATATTCTTTCTGTTTAAAGAAAATTATTAAATACTAATTGCTACATTTATGTCTCTTAATGCTCCAAGTTGATCCATTTTTAGCCTACAAATAAGTTCTCAGTGGTATCCTTTTCACTATTCAGCACATCTATTAAATATTTTGCTATAATTATTTTTTAATTTCAATAAACCCACATTAAAAAAATGAGTGACAGAGAGATCTCATAATTTGTCCTCACAGGTACAATGGTAGAGTTCAGGAATCCAGGCTAGCTGGCTCCAAAATCCATGGTTTTATTCCTAAAGCCACACAGTAAATAACAAACTAAAGAAACACATGAATGTTTAAGAATCTAAGCTATGAAGTAGGCAGAGATTCAAAGAGATGTGAATCAATCAGAGTTAACCTCCAATACATTTTGAAAAATTTCAAACTTATCAAAAACTTGATGGTATGGTATAACTAATACCCACATACATTTTTAACCAATTAAATGATTTATTATACAACTTTTTATATTTATCTATCTTAAAATGTATACATACATACATATATGCATACATGTAATGCATATACCTTCACGTCATCCATATATAAATACAAATAGTATATATATGTATATATGAATATACAAATATATGCATATATGTTATATGTACTTAGACATAAGTATATACATTTTATTGTTTATTTGAATTAAATTACTCCTGAGGGTATCTCTGCACTTTTTCGTATATAATAAACTTCAACCTAACTTCTTACACACAGCCTAATTTAGGAATATCCTCTTATAACAAATAGCTGAGTTTTAGTCAATCGTGAACTTCAATCAGTCACAGACAGCTGATTAAAATAAGGCAAACACTGACCTGTGACCAATTAACCTATTTCTGCCCCTCACTTCTGTTTCCTGCCCATTATTGTTTGATCATATTGCAGCCCAGATGTTCCTTGGATTAATTCATTTCTAAGAGCTGCCTCATTCAGAAATTATGAACAAAAGTCAATGAAAATTTTAAACTGAATTTTTTTTTAATTTTTGAGGATCGTCAGACTAAATTACATATTGATACAATTCACACACATGCGCACACACACACACACACACACACACACCCAGAGACACACATACACACACACACATGTACTCCATATGCATACACATTTGATGGTGTGGGGACCCAGAGGAAGTACAGGCCGGCAGCACTGATATGACCTCACCTCACCCACTGCCCGCAGATGTGCACTCATCCCACATATCCACAATTGTGTAAGGTATAGCTAGGCAAAACACAATGCACACACACACACCATTGCTGACGTGGACATGCACCATATAGTCGTGTGCACGCCCATGCCAAGAACATACTTTGTAAGCGCACATCTACTCTGACATGGACATGCACCATTTTGCCTAGAACCCTATATAAAGAATATCTCTGAGAATAAAGTTGTCTGTTCTCCTCAAGATGGAGGCTCCATGTGTTTTCTTCATTCTGAGGATCTCACCACTTGCAACCACAGCTCTGCCTTGATCAGGTCCCTGACAATTGGCATAGTCAGAAGGATGTGGTGAGTAGCCCCAGTACCTCCAGAGGAGCAGCCTCAAGAGGATGAACCCAGAGTGGAGGACATGTGGCTCCCCACCTCCCTGTGGTTCCTGATAGGATAGTGGCATATCTGGCAGCATGGACATATCTGCCAGAGGATTATGACAATGTATGTCCCCAGCCAGAAAAATGTTTGGAGGGCTCTGGAGGTCTTAGAGCTGAACAGCCCGGTGGCACACCAAGAGGCAGCCAGACAAGTGGCCTGAATGTTCCTGGCAACCTTGCAACATGTGTCAGCCATAATTTTCTCTCAGACTAGAGATTTGACCTGGGTACCTGATTAGCAAGAGAAACAGCTGACCTGAGACCACATGTGGAATTGACTTATTTTCTCATCATCTGCAATGATAGTTTGCATGCCCCAGTGATTTTAGAAATTGGACCTTTACCTCCTATGATATGTATATATCTCTCATAGCTGAGTACATACTGGGGGTGGATATATTACAGGGATTGACTGTGCAATTAACAGAGAATTCTACAAGTGTGCATGATAAAGATCATCACTAGAGGACATCCCCATCATGCTCCCATACAACTTCCCCAAGCCACAAAGATTGTGAATGTACAGCAGTACAAATTTTCAAGGGGGCATAAGAAAATTAAAGCTAAAAGAGACAAATGTAATCTGCCTGACTTATAGCCCATTTAACTCTCCCATATGGCCAATGTGAAAATCTGGTGGTTCCTGGTGCATGACAGTGAACTGTTGGGAATTAGATAAGGTGACACTCTGTCTCTGCATGCAGCCATACCCAACATTTCAAAACTGATGGATCATTTATCATATATGAACTAGAATTTATCACATATGAACTAGAACAGTTCCATTATGTTGTAGACTTGGCAAATGCCTTTTTCTTTATTGACATTACTCCAGAAACCCAAGAATATTTTTTTAACCTGGGAAGAGAACAATTTGACCTTTCTTGCATTGCCCCAGAGATATCTGCATCGCCCCATCTTGTGTCATATTTGGTGGCAAAGGACTTAATCTCTTGGTGGAAGCCTGAGGCTGTAGGGTTATACCGTTGTATTGATCATGTTATGCTAACTTCTGCTTCTCTTACAGAGTTAGAAGCAGCTGTATGCAGCCTCTGAGCCCCTCTTCAGGAATGGGAGTAAGCTATCAATGAAGACAAGGCCCAACAAAATAGGTTTTCTGTCAAATTCTTGGAAGTTGTCTGGTTGGGTAAGACAAAGTTAATACCTGAAGTAGTGATAGACCAGGAAAGTTCAAACAGGTGATGCACAAAGCAGTGATAAACTGGGAATGGTCAAACAATTATATATGTATATGAGTCTTTGGGGACTTGGATGAATGTTTATAACCCACTTAGATATGCTTATGCACCCTTTATACCATCTTGTTCATATGAGGACAACTTGGGGATTGTTTCCCTGAAATGGGAACTGCATTTACTGCCACCAAAGAAGTCAGTGGCAAGGCACACAGATCTTGTGGGCAGTTGGCCCTGCCATTTTTTCCTGCTAATAGTCCAAGTGGATGATGCAGCTTTGGATTCAGGGTTAAGGCAGAAACAAGGTGAAATAGCCCAACTGGGTTTTGGTGATAGCTATGGAAAGGGGCATAATATGCATATGCTGCCTTCCTAGGTTGTGAACTCCTTACACGTACTGGGTCAGTGATGGTGCAGATCACCTACCTTTTTGAAAATTGGTCAAAGCCCTGGACTTGGACTTCCTGGAAAGGTATAGTCCAGTTCCCACTCTGAGGAAATGGGATGCATACTTAGAGCAATGAGCAGTCTTCTAGTAGCCCTTTGTCTTAACAGTTATGTAATTCATTGGGGCCAATGCAATTCCAAGCAATAGTTCCTTGGTCCCCACAGAAGTGGGAAAGGCTCCAAGTACCTATGGGGAAGAGAAATATTTGTTGGGGCCAGTGCAGTTCCAAGTAATAGCCCTCTTGGGCCCCATGGAATTGAGGAAGTCCCTATGAGGAAGGGGGAACACCTATACCCATGAAAGTGTGGTATTTTAATGGCTCCTGGCATAAGCAGCTGCCCATGAGGGAAGCTATGGCTTTACATCCTGCCACAGAAGTGAAGGATGCAATAATTGAAATGTAGATAGCAATACAAACCATCAATGGTGGACTTGAGTATAATCTCACTCTTTAAAGATGACCACTCCAAAAATGAATACATAATATATAATTTGAAAAAATCAATTTGACAGCATGAGTTGGACATCCAACTGGGTGACAAGGGTGCCAAACTCTTGGTCATATAGCTAGATGTATTTAAAAATGCTATAGGCTTGACCTTCCTGGGAAAGTAACATAATCCCCAAGGAGAAGGTGGAGTATAACATGTAAAGAACATCTTTCTTTCTCCCTGGGAAACATCTTTGAGACTAGGGTCCCAGAACTGAAGTAGGGATAGTCACAGAGTTCTCTCTGAGTTATATCTCTGACTTAGATGGAGACGCTAGGTAGGGTCAGTAAGTTCTGTTCTTCTCAGCCTAATCCTTCAGTGTGGAACCTCAGTCTTACACAGGAGCAGAGATCCAGGGAGATCAGGAACCCAGAATTTCTGCCATTATGCCCAAGGAGGAGACTCTTCCCTATGAGTGGAAACTGGGTGGCCAAAGGGAGCAAACTTTTGGCCACATAGCTAAGTGCACTGAAAAATGCTACTGGATTGACCCTCCTGGAAAAGTTACATAGCCCAAAAAGAGAAGGTGAAGAGTAAATGAATTTCTATATTTGTGGCCACATCAGCACTGAGTGGAGCTTCAGTCAGGAAGACTGAGTAGGTTATAATTCAAATGCCACAGATTCCCATTGCATTTACTAGGGTTTCATATATTTTCTTCCATATATTTTTGCTTTGATTTCAATTATCTTCTGTCTTCTACTGGCTTTGGGTTTAAACTGTTCCCATTTTGCCAGGTCCTAGAGGTGTGTCATTAGGTTGTTTATTGGTGTTTTGTTGTTGTTGTTGTTTTTATGTGAACACTCAGTGCTATAAATTTTCCTCTTAGCACCAGCTTCGAAGTGGCCCATATATTTTGGTATTTTGTGTCCCTGTTTTCATTTAATTCTAGAAAGTTTTCATCTCTCCCCTTATTTCTTCTCTGATCTAGTCCTCATTCAAGAATGTTTCATTTAATCTTCATGTATTTATGTAATTCCTTTTGATCCTCTTGTTTTCGGATTTCTAATTTCACTTCATTATGATCTGAAAAGATGCAGGGAATCATATTGCATTTTTTTTTAATTTGCTGGTACTTGCTTTGTTGCCCAGAATGTGGTCTATTTTAGAGAAGGTTCCATGAGCAGCTGAGAAGAATGTGTATTCAGCTGTTTATTGGTTGGAATATTCTGTATATATCTTTTTAAGTTTATTTGGTTTATAATGTTCTTTAGGTCTGGAGTGTCTTTACCCATTTTTTTGTTTGGAAGATTGAGCTAGTGGTGTGAGTGGCATTTTGAATTTTCCCAGTATTATTTTATTTGAGACTATTTGAGACCTAATTTCTGAAAGAGTTAGTTTCAAAAGTTGATTCACCTACATTTGGAGAGTTAGTTAGTTACAAAAGTTGATTCACCTACATTTGGAGAATAAATGTTTACTATCATTACATCATCTTGGTTGTTCATTTTATTACTTGTATCTTCTAATAAGTTTAGCTTAAAGTCTGCTTTGTTGGATATGAACTTTGATACCCCTGCTTGATTTTAGTTTCCATTTGCATGGTATATTTTTTCCATCCTTTCACATTTAGGCTATGGATATCTTTCCCGGTAAGGTGAGTTTTTTGGTTTTTTTTTTACAAGCAATATGTTATTGGATTATATTCTTTAATCCACATTGCTGGTCTATGGCTTGTAATTGGGGAGTTTAGACTTTTGACATTCAGTATTATTATTAAGAGATTTTTATATTTCTTGTCATATTATCCTGTCAAATTTTATTTCTATTTATATTTTCTGTTTGATATAGTGTTATTTCTCCTTCACTTAATTGCCCATCTGATGAAATTCACCCCTTCTGTGGTTCTGGTATTCACTGCTTTTTTTTTTTTCTTCTTTGTCTTTTATTTCTTTAATTATTTTCTCTAGTGCCAGATTTATAGTCATGAAATCTTTTAGTTTTTGCTTTAATTGGAAGGTTTTTATTTCTCCATCAATTTTGAATGATATCTTTGCTGGATATAGCAGTCTTGGCTGAATGGCTTGTTTGGTTGGTTGGTTAGTTGGTTGGTTGGTTGGTTGGTTGGTTGGTTGGTTGGTTGGTTTGGTTTGGTTTGGTTTCTTTCAGGTTTTCTTTCCTCCTGATTTCATGACTTGGGTTGAGAAGTCCAGAATGATTCTCATGGTTTTGCTCCTGAATGTCACCTGTTCTTTCATTCTAGATGCATTTAATAGTCTTTCCTTGGCCTCTATGTTAGTCTTTTTAATTATTATATGGCATGGAGGATTTCATTTTTTATCTCGTCTGCTTGAAGTTCTGAATGTCTCCTGTATGTGGATGTCTTTTTTCATATTTGGCAAATTCTCTGATATTATTTCTCTGAAGAGATTTCTAATGCCTTTGGTTTGTGCTCCTACACCTTCTTCAATACCTATTATCCATAAGTTATGGTGTTTCATACTATCTCATATTTCTTGGATATTCTGGTCATGTTGTGATATTGTCTGCTCTATATTGTCGATGGTGTGGTCAGTTTTGAACAAACTGTCTTCCAAGAGTGAGACTTTATTTTCCATATGGTCCTTAATGTGTGTCATTAATGTGTTTATTTGGTTTTCTAGAGCTGCTTTCCATCGAGGTCTTTCATTCATTTATTAACTCCTTGATTTCACTCAAAGCCCCATTTTGTTTCTTACTTAGAGCTTCAATTTCTCTATTTATATTTCCTCCATTTTTTGTACACAGTCCCTTATTTCATTTCTGAGGTCTTGGATTATGTTGAAAATCAAAAAATTCTAAATTCTTCTGTCAATTTGAGCAGCTCAGTATTGGTGATCTCCTTTGTTGTTGAGTTGTGGGAGTTTATTGTTTCCTCATTGGTCTGCCTTCTTTTCAGAAATCTCAGGTTTGTATTTCTGTTATCATGGTATTTCCTTCCTTTTTGTGTGAGAATGCTATGTATATTTGTTATCCTTTTACCAAAGGCCTATGCTGAGGGTGTATATTTACCTCAATAATTCTGTCTCATATAATCAGACTTTTGAGTTTGTCTTCTAGAACCTTTTTAAGAAGATACAGTTCCTATTCAGTGCAGGCAAGCAGTAGTCTCTAATTAGCTGCAGTCCACTGCATTCTCTAGGCCCGAGCTCAGAATTGTCAGAGACTCTGATGGTCTGTTCACAGCCTGTGGCCTACTGGTTGGAATTTAATGTCCCACAAACACCACTGTTTCTCTGATGGTTGTGAACTATTAGGACACTGCAAATATATGACCACTGGAGTTGGAGGTCACTGGCACTAGGTTCAACAGGGCAAGAGATTACTATGTTCCAAGCTTGTCACCTAGCTGGCTGAGCTTTGGTGGTCCAGAAATGCCAACGCTGATCTGCTAGTTTTGATCACATATAACCTTGTCAGTCACTGGACTGAATAATCACCAGGTACAAACTCTGCTGAAAGAAAGAATGTTACAATCCCAATCATTAGTTACAATCATATGAATTCCTGCTGGCCCTGCTGAGGTTTCAGTGGTTCAGTTATTTAGCCCCAAGAACCCTGCTGCTGCTCTAAGCAGCTGAAATCACATGAGACCTAGTTGGCCTAAGCCTTTGGTGTTTGTAATTACACAGGGCACTATTTTAAAGCCTTCCAAGCATTCAGCACTATTGACTGAGTTATTTTGCCCAATAGACACCACTGCTGGTGGTCCTGTGGTGATTGATGGAGACCCTGAAGGGGTGTGGCAAACTGACAACCCTAGGTCTTGACTGCACAAGTGTCTCTTGGGACTATTTGCTAATTAACATTTCCTATTTTCTGACTGGAGCCCCTCTCCCACCTCTGTAGGATCATTTGCAACCTCACAGACCTCAATGGCACCTACTTCCACTCTCCACTCATCAGATGAGACAAGTACAGCTCTTCAATGCTCTGCTCTCTGTGTTGCATCCAGTTCATTCACATTTCTACTGTCTTTCTTCTGTTGAGGTCTCACTGATTCTCTTCTCTTCCAAGGAAGCAGTCTTCTCACTGATTTAGTTCAGAGTCTTGGAACAACCAAAATGTTCTGTCTTCTTTTATTCCAGCATCTTTAATCCCTAGAAAAATTTATTTTAAATACCTTTCAACAACCCAACCTGCCCTCATGGACCCTGAGCAGGTAGGCAGCCATAATCCCAACTAGCCAGCTGATGCCTGTAGCCAGAAGGCAGCCACCATCTCAACCCACCAGTGTGGACCCAGAGTATGTAGGTAGTCATCATCTCAACCTACCAGACAGTGCACGTACTAATAACACTGCAGCATCTAAAGTTGGCCTGCAAAGATGCCAGTGAATGGATGTGGAAAAAGAGAAAATGGACACAAATCTCCACATCCTAAACAGAGGGCATCTTCCCACATGCTAGACAGGGACCAAAATGCCTGGATAAAATCTGCAGCAGCAGTACTCCAGCTCATCTCTCCCCCCAGAACCAGAGCAACATTCAAGTAGGGAGGGTCACAGACACAGGGCCTGTGGAAAGTGTGGAGCCCCGAGTTTATACTGGATCCAGCCCCAGTGACACTCAGTGCCTACACAGACAGAGAGTGGTACAGGGGCAGATCCTGTAGAGAGCCCAGAGACTGAACCATGCAGCGGAAGAGACACAGTGGCACATTGTGCTTGTATTGACAGAGATGTCAGACCAGGGTCCTAATCACTGTAGGAGACCCAAAAGTGGACCTTCAAACTTACAGCATTACTATAGGCCACTGAGCAAATAAGAACACTTGGAACATGTTTTAAAATCCACTATAGTGAGTAGACATTAAATGGTTGAAAATATCCACACAGACCCAAGAGAACAGCAAAAGCCAGTTCTGCTCTGTACCTGTATATTTGCAGGGGTGTCATTTTTTTGTTCTGTTTTGTTTTTGTTGCACATTGCTTTAATTTTTGTTTGTTTTTAATTTTTGGTTTGCTTAGATGGTTGGTTGTTTTGCTATTTTTTGTTTGTTTTTCTGCTCCCTTACCCATCCTAATCTTTTCTATCTATATCCTTCACTTTAGCATTTCTTCCATCTTTTCTTTTTTTTCTCTGTCTTATATTAAGTCCATTTCATATCACTAACACCAAATATTCTACATTGACTACTAAAATCTCCCCACATACCCACTATCACTAATCTCTACCAAATATTACCCCCTTACACTAAAACCTTCATTCTGCTTGATCGTATCCTCTACTTCACCCTCTTCTTACACCCATCTTCTTCTCACCCATCATCCAACAGTCATCATTGAATGCAACACAACTCACCCTCTTATACACCAGCTAACACCTCTAAATTCCTACCACTGAGATTGGACTAGAGAGATGAATTACCAGAATGTCTTCCTGGTCACCTAGAATAAACAAAACATAGTTGATAAAAGAAAGCACCCTCTCAAGTTCAGTTTAGTGAGTAACCTTGATGTACACTTACAATGCACGAATAATAATAATAAAAAGAAAGCACCCAACACCATGTGCATTGAGGCTTAAAAAGGCATAAGGCAAAAACTACTCTGCTCATGCCTCTGAACCAAATCCCTACAATGAAGTGACAGACAGGACCCTCAACCTTAACATGTGAAATCCATCAACTACACCATTGGAGCAGAAAATAGGAGCCCCAGAATAACTGCAACTGATGACAAACAGGTAGAACAAAAGTATGGTCCTTTGTCAAAAATCAATTGACTGTAAGCATGTGGGTTTGTTTCTTAATCTTCTATTCTGCTCCATTGGTCTATGTGTCTGTTTTTGTGCCAATACCATGCTGTTTTTATTACTGTGGCTTTGTAGTAGAGTTTGAAGTCAGGTATTGAGACGCCTTCTACATGATTCTTGTTGTTAAGAACTACTTTGGCTATTCTGGGATTTTTTGGTGTTCCAAATGAATTTAAGGACTGATTTTTCTATGTCTGTGAGGCGTGACCTTGGTAATTTAATGGGTAGCACATTGAATCTGTAGATCACTTTTGGGAAAATGGCCATTTTGATGATATTTATTCTGCCTATCCAAGAGCATGGAAGATCTTTCCATCTGCTAAGGTCTTCATCAATTTCTTTTTTCAACTTAATACATTGTTGGTGGGATTTTAAATTAGTGCAACCACTTTGGAAAACAGTATGGAGGATCCTCAGATGTATGAGAACAAACCTACCATATGATCCAGCAATGCCACTTCTGTGTATCTACCCAAAAGAATGGAAACCAAACTATCAAATCGACACATGTGTATCTATGTTTATAGCTGCACAATTCACAATTGCCAAACTATGGAAACAGCCAAGATGCCCTTCTTCAGATGAATGGATTACAAAACTATGGGATTTGTACACAATGGAATTTTACTCAGCCATAAAGAAGAACAAAATCATGTTATTTGCAGGGAAATGGATGCAACAGGAAAACATTGTGTTAAGTGAGATTAGTCAGTTCAGTCACAAAAGAGTAGAAAAGCATATGTTCTCCCTGATATGCGGATGCTAGGGAGAAGATGGGGCATAAGAGGGTCTCCAGATGAAAAAGGAGAAACCCTAGATGAGCAAATAAGTTGACTTAACTGAAGGGGATGGATGGGGGGTGCACCCTAATGCACATGATGTACTTTGACAAATATATGAAGGTCAATCACTAAACTGAACTTGAGAAGGAGGTAGGGCGAGGGAGTGGGATGGGAATTGGGGAAGGGGTTAAATGATAAATGTGTGCATATATGCCTTTATCAGCTTGTACCTAACAAAGGTTTATGATTACAATACACCAATTATTGTAAAAAATAAAAAAAGAAACAAAAATTTCCAATAAATACATTAAAAATGTCAAAAAATAGGAAAAAATACATATTTATTGGAAAATTGACTTAAATTTACTTTAGGGATCTTAAAATACTGACACAGAAATTTGCAGGGGAGAAATAAACCAAATAATGGCATCCTAAATTTTAGTGCTATTGTTCTACAAATGCATAAGTCACACTTTTCCTCTTGGAGCATCATTTCTGAAATTATCAAAATGTCCTTGTAAATGTTGAGAGTCATAGGCTGATATCATGGATATTGACATTTAAAAAAAACATGCACTTATTAGTAACTGTAGCTGAAATCCAGATTCAACAGGGAATGCTTGAAAAAAAGTTCTTCTACCTGTTATAAAAAGAAAAAGAATGATTGGAAAATTCAATGCTCTCAATTATAATCTTATATCACCCTAACCCCTATTTAAATAGATAAGGTAGGGATGACTGAGGACAACCACTCCTTGGCCACTGAGTTCATCCTCACAGGATTCACAGATCACCCACACCTCAAGAACCTTCTGTTTGTGGTATTCTCTGCCCTCTGTCTGGTCACTATGGTGGGAAACCTTGGTCTGGTTGCCTTGATTTACATGAATCATCGACTTCACACACCAGTGTACATCTTTCTGGGCAACCTGGCTCTGATAGACTCCTGTTGCTCCTGTGCCATCACCCCCAAGATGCTACAGAACTTCTTGTCTGAGGACAGAAGGATTTCCCTGTATCAATGTATGGCACGATTCTATTTTCTTTGTCTTGCTGAAACTACAAACTGCTTTCTTCTGGCAGCGATGGCCTATGACTGCTATGTGGCCATATGCAACCCACTGCAGTACCACACCAAGATGTCAAAGAAACTGCTTTCAGATGGCCACAGGAGCCTACATAGCTGGAAACCGGCATTCCATTATTCAAGTAGGATTTTTGTTTCGGCTAACTTTCTGTAGGTCTCACGAAGTCAATCATTTTTTTGTGTGTGTGATGTCTTTCCATTATATAGACTCTCCTATGTTGTCCCTTACATCAATGAATTGATGATAATTATATTTCCAGGGTCAGTACAAGTCTTTACTCTTACTGTAGTATTAATCTCTTATTTCTATATTCTTTTCACTATATTCACAATGAAATCCAAAGAGAGAAAAGGTAAAGCTATATCGACTTGTGCATCCCACTTTCTCTCTGTGACAATATTCTATGGTTCTCTTCTCTACATGTATATTTGACCAAGTTCATTCAGTCAAGGGGATAAAGATATACCTGTTGCTATTTTTCATACCCTAGTAATTCCTTTATTGAACCCTTTTATTTATAGTCTAAGGAATAAGGAAGTAATAAATGTTTTGAAAAGAATTGTGATGAGAAAATTTTGTAAGACACTGTAACAAGAATCATCTCCCTTACAAAATTGATCTCACCTTGAAATATTTTATCTTAATCTACAAATAGTAAGTTTAAGATGGCTCTTTCAAATTATTATAATATGACATTTCAATCAAATTAGCAAAAAATAGAATCTGCTAAAATGTATTTTAAAGGCTAATGTTTCATCACACATGATATAAATAATAATTCCTGATTGTCAGGATAAAATTTGTCACAAATTCCAACAAATTCAATAAATTCTAGAAATAAAATTCAGTTAAAGATAATCTCCATTTAATGTTTTTTGAAAATTTCTCAAATCCAAATTATAGTTTTACAATCTGAGGACATTCCAAGATTTCAAATATTAATAATTGTTTAATCAACACCATTTCTTGAAACAAACTATAATTGAATTCTATTTTCAAATTGACTTTAGTTCTTTCAAGAGATTATATTTAAATATATATGCATAAACAATATTCACTAATTAAGAATATTTTTATTTTATTTTTTTAATTTTTAATTTTATTTTTTAATTGGTGCATTGTAATCATACCTCTTTGTTAGGTATAAGCTGATAAAGGCATACATGCACACATTTCTCATTTAACCCTTCCCCAATTCCCACCCCACTCTTTTGCCCTCCCTTCTTCTCAGGTTCAGTTTAGTGATTGACTTTGATATGTTTGTGAAAGTATATCATGTGCTTTAGGGTATTAGCCATTTTTACTGTCAAGTTTCCAAGACAGAGTATCCCATATGGGTAGGATATCCATCTATAATAGAAATTATGCTATTCATAATGAAATCTCTGGATTTTAATTTTTTCATATAGTTAACTCCAAATGTCAAACATTAATGGGACTTATACTACTTAGTAAATTAAATAAATCAAGCTTTATTTTCAAGATAACATTACTTATTTGTTGGTCAATAGGTGTACCAAAAAACTTGCATTAATTCCAATGAAAAGTATTGACATGCTCATAACATTAACTAAAGATGGTATGGTTAATGCATAAATGAAGCAGAAGAGAAAACCCTAAATTCCTAAAGGAAAATATTTATTCATCAATCAAATGCATAAATATAATATAAAATAATTTACTAAGTATAGACTATCTAGACTTTTGAAATGTGTTACCCACAACCTAATTAGATATTCTTCCTTATGCTTTTCTTTAATGAAAACCCCATACATTG
Source organism: Graphiurus murinus (assembly GCA_004027655.1). Taxonomy (NCBI): domain Eukaryota; kingdom Metazoa; phylum Chordata; class Mammalia; order Rodentia; family Gliridae; genus Graphiurus; species Graphiurus murinus. The sequence goes on along the minus strand of PVLC010001721.1, from coordinate 68,037 downwards.
TAATATTGAGTAGCTTGCACAAGCTCATTCAGGGAAGTAAGATATATCTGGAGTTTGAATCAATACTGCCTTTTCTACATATGCTTGGGGGTTCAGAAAAAGGAGGTTATATTGCCTGTGGTGTTTTGTTACATAAGCAAAATTAGAAATAAACTGAACCTTAAGAGATAGAAAAGTTTTTGATCGAGCAAAAAAGAATGAGAATGACCAGAATCAATATTTATGGAAATAAGTGTGTCAATGTGAATGGGGAGTGGGGTGAACAATAGGACAGAGCTCTCAAATTGCCAAAGTGTTGGAGAAAGTTCTCAAGTGTGGGAAGTACAGGTGGATATGGATCGGGTTCCTGAGTTCCTAAAATGTTATTTTCAGGAATCTAATACAGATTCAAAGGCATCAGATATTGGAGTTTTCCCTGTAGTAGAGTAATATGATTATATCTTTCACTAAATGGATCTGTCAATTGATTGAAAAGAGCCTAGAATGAGACTGATATCAATAATTCACATATTCTGTGATGATAGTAATACTTTAGAATACTCTCAAAACACAGAGATAAACACATATAAACAACATTTTATAATATGCTTTTATTGATGCATTGTAGTCTCATAACATATTGTAGTTCAGGACAATAAGGACAAACATACACACAGCACTTGATGAACTTTCCCCCAGTTCCTTCCGCATTCACTCCTTTCCTCTATGCATTATATTCAGATTTCCATTAGTATTCTGACATATGTACAAAATGTCAATGAAAGTGTTTCCTTCTCCCTCCCTCTGCCACCACTACCCTACCCTAGTCCACCTCCCTCAGTTCAAGTTTCTTCTCCATTATCTAAAGACAATCTTGTATCCCAGTTACTCCTTACCTTCTGCATATGAGGGAAAACATATAACCCTTCACTTTCTATGACTGGCTATTCTCACAACATAATGTTTTCCAGGTCTCCATTTTCCCGAAAGTGACATAATTTTATTCTTTTTTTATTGCTGAGTAGAATTTCATTGTATATCCCATAATTTTATAATCCATTCATCTGTTGATGGACGCCTAGGTTGGTTTCATAAAGAAAAATAAATATTAAATTATAATATTGTGTAATAAGATGATGTGCAACCTTCTTCCTGAATAAGACATTTTACATCTGATCTCAAACAGTCCTCAAACAGTACCTTAAATATTTGAGCATTCAGTAAATATTTTCTTTAAAATATTTCTAATATAGTTATGTTACTTAATATATAATGAGATTATTTTTATTTTGAATTATTAATAATTTTAAATTTTTATCATAAGTTTTAATTTCTAATCTGGTAAATACTAGCAGAAATAACCAACATGAACATGTCTCTTCAGCATCTCTGATATATTTTACAGGTATAAAATAATCCAGACACCAAAAAGCTTGAAAAATTCTATGTTGGATGAATAATGTACACACTATTTTAATAGACATTTCACATCAGACTTACATTTCCTGGTTTTCTTTCCCTTTTATAATAATATCATGATTATTGTTGTGCACTTCTGTAACACCCAAATCTAATCCTTAAACATTGAATACAAGATATCTGTTGATGGAAGACAATGTGATTTATTTAGGCCAGTGTGACAAAAGAGGTTATTTTTCTGAAAGTTTCTGGGAAATGAGTTCTCTTTATTTTAAAAGACATTGCAACAAAATAAACTCATTCTCTCTGAATCAGTGGTTGCAAAAACTGTGAGTGCTTTGTCCATTTTTCCATCAAGAAGAAAATCAGCCTAGGTACATAGTCAGTATTTAAACAGATACGTAGCTGTATCACAGGAAAACAGACCAAAAATATGGGGACTAAAGCATATCCCCTGATCACTTAATCCAATAAATTAACCTGGTTTGGTAAAGGTGTTTTGTTTGCGAAACCAACACCTAGGTTTGTTCCATAAAGAAAAATAAACATTAAATTATAATTATTGTGCAGTAAAATGATGGGCTACCTTCTTCCTGAATGAGACATGTCACATCTGATCTTTTATCACTAGTACTCAAACATTGCTTGAAATATTTGGACATTCAGTAAATATTTCCTTTGAAATGTTTCTAATATAGTTATGTTGATATATAATGGGTTTATCATTTTAATCATTGAATGATTAAATATTGTTACATTTGTGTCTCTTAACTATCTCTTCTATCTGTCCCTTAATGCTCAAAATTAATCCTCATACATGCTTTTAGCCTCCAAATAAGTTCTCAGTGCTATCCATTTAACTGTTAAGCACATTTATTAAGGTTTTACCTTTAATAATATGTTTTCAATTTCAACAATCCCACAATTAAAAATTGAGGGACAAATATATTTCACAATTTGTACACACAGATATATTGGTGGAGCTTGGGAATCCAACTCAGGCTATCTGGTTCAAAATCCATGGTCTTAATCCTAAAGTTATATTATAAATAACAGAAGCTAAAGGAGGAAAAGAATTTTAAGAATCTAAGCTATGAAGTTGGCAGATATTAAAAAGAGATGTGGATTGATCACAGGTTAACCCCCAATTCATTTTGAAACATTGCAATCTAAATAAAAATTTGAGATAATAATATACAACTAATGCTTGGGTATATTTTAATCAATTAAAACAATTTGTTAAGTAACTTCATACATTTGTCTATCTCAAAATGTGTACATACATATAATACACATATGCATGCATATAATGCATATTACTGTATGTCCTCATATATACATATAAATAGTATATGTGATATGTATTGAGATGGATTTTTATATATACTTCTGTTAATGTGAATTAAATTAGGCCTGAGGGTGTCTCTGCACTTATTTTCTTAGATAATGAACTGCTACCTAACTTCCTATACAAACCACATGAAAGCCTAATTTAAGAGTATAGTCCTGAGCCAGGCATGGTGGTGCACAGTTGTAATCCCAGCATTTGGGAGGCTGATACCAGAGGATTCAGGTTCGCAGCCAGCCTCAGATACTTAGTGAGGCACTCCACAACTTAGTGAGACCCTGTTTCAAAATAAAGAATAAAAAAAAAAAATAGGGCTGGGGGTATAGCTTGGAGGTAGAATGCCCCTGAGTTCAATCCCCGGTACCAAAAAAAAAAAAGTATAGTCCTAGCCGGGCATGGTGGCGCACGCTTGTAATTCCAGCATTTGGGAGGCTGAGACCAGAGGATCTGGGTTCGGGCCAGCCTCAGCTACCTAGTGAGGCACTCCACAACTTAGTGAGACCCTGTTTCAAAATAAAGAATTTTAAAAAAGGGGGGCTGGAGGTATAGCTCGTAAGTAGAATGCCCCTGAGTTCAATTCCCAGTATGCAAAAAAAAAAAAAAAAAAGTATAGTCCTATAACAAAGAGTTGACACTTAATCAATCACATCCACTGAGGTTCAGTCACAGGCAGCCAGATGATTAAAATAAGGTAAAACACAGACCTGTGACCAATTAAGCTATCTCTGTACTTCACTTCTGTTTCCTATCCATAAATGTTTGCATTGCAGCCCAGAAGTTTTTTAATTAATTCAGTTTCTGAGGGCTACCTGATTCAGAAATTGTGAACTAAAATCAATGGATATTTATAAACTAAAATTTTAATTTGGGAAGATATTTAAACTAAATTACATATTTATATATACAATTCATATATTCATGTATATGTATATGTATATTATACATAAGTACTCATATATATGCATATAATGCATATCTTGCTTTATATAATAGAGGTCTTGTAAAGTATCTAATAATCTGCATTTTTCTACAGCCATTTGCAATCATAGCTCATGTGCTCTCTTGTAAGGCCGTGAATACTAATAAGCTTTCATTAAAACACCTCACACATTTTACTCACTCTCCTGATAAGTTCCTAAATCTTCCCTTTATTCTTTAGACATACTAGAGGCAACCCTGGGATGTTTATGCGTGTCTCAATTGCAATCCTATCCTCTGTTTATTCCTAAATAAAAAGTTCCTTTATTGAGGATTCATCTCTACATTTGTCTTAGATGTTCTCATTGCCTGGTGCCAGACATGAGATCTGAAAAGTCCCTTGGAGAGTGTAACAACATTTGGAATTATAGCATGATGACCAGCAGCAGGACTCCTGAGTCCTGTGCTTCCATGTGTTGCATTTTGTCACTCCATGAGTCTCTGGTGGGCAGAGACTCAGATCTATTTTGGTCTGAGTTTGCACTGTTATTTTCCACCTGTTTTTGGAGGGCCTTTCCTTTCTATTTGTGAGAGATTTCCACCCTCCTGTTTAGGAGGCCTGATATTTAAGAGGAATCACTTCTCAAATATATAAGGTATCTTCCTGCTTGTTTAACAGAGCTTCTGTTCTTTCAGGTAAGTATGTCATTACTCTTCATTTTGTATGCCTGATCTGTAACTTTCAGCTTTTGCACATTTAGTGGTGGTTGAGTATTATATGTACCTAGGGTAGAATTGGCAATTCTACCTGTGCCCAGTACCTTTTTCTTTGTAATATTAACGAGCGTCTAGATCAATAGGATCCTGTGATTTGGGAGCTAACCATGAGTTACTATGTTCAGGTTATTCCAAATTGTTTCAATTGTACTACCTTAAGTTTGCATTGTGAATATTACAAACTTTATGAAGTGTTATCTTCAGAATACTTGGATAATGTATGGAGTTTATATAGTTTGTATTTGGACAACTAATCCTATTTTTCTGTAATATGTTATGAAGCTCTGGGGACATTTTTCACAACATGTATTCAGGGCAGTCAGTTCCAGCCCTACTACATTTTGCAGGTTGTCTCTGATGGATGACAATAGATAGCCATAATTTCCTCCCTTAGTTGCATTCAATTTCAGACACGTGAACAATTACTATTGCTGGTGTAGACCAGAGAGATATTTCATAGACTTTTTTGTCTTGCTTCTCTCAGTCTTTGATGGGAATCAGGATTAGTTAAAGTCCCTTGAAAGCCCTCAAAGACAGTATTCCAAGAGGTGGCTAATTTTTATTATCAGAGAATCCTATTGTAAGAAAGCAATCTTTTCTATGAAGATCTATAAGATCACATAGAAACAGGCAGGCTTCCATTTTGTAACTGTACCTTAGGTATACATTTTGTAACTTTTATACATGTGTCTATATATTCCACTCCCAGATGTCTTGGTTTTGTGTTTCTCCTTTGGTAAAATCTGCCCAGTGAAAACTAGCCAGCCAGATAAGACTGTAAAAGCCATACCCCAGCAAATGGGGAATGGCATAGTGATCTTTGAGTTAGGGAATAAAAGACTGAGCAGACTGCCCACCCAGTGTGCTTGCATCCTTCTGTGCAGAAGTAAATTGCCTTGCTGAGTTACTTTTTGTTTTGCAAGTTTTTATTTGTGGCCTTCCTAAAATCCATTTCTAACAACTGGGGGCATGTCCAGGATCCCTGGCAGATAAGTAATTGTTAGTACTCCACAACAGGTTAGAGCAATTCTTCCACAGAAAGCAAGTAGATGGCTAATGGCCTCTTTAACTATGAAACTATTCTATTGGAAAGGGATGATTTAACACTGACCAAAGACAATTGCCTAAATCCAGCTGCCTACCTAAATGGAAAGAAATCTGACCCAATCAATCATTTAGAAATGAAGCTCTGCCACAAGGAGTGGTGGACAGATGCTGCTCTCCTATCACAGAGGCTGGAAGCAGAGAGATAGACAGCATCCAGGGGCATATATAGTTCCCAAGGCCATGCCCCCAGAGACCCACCTCCTTCAGCCATGCTCCACCTCTGACCTTCTCTGAATGAGGGCATGCTTTCAATACATGAGCCTTTAGGAGGACATTCTACACCCAAACCATAACATCTTGAGAGGATTTATCAGACTGTTTTCAAAAGTAGTCACACTAATTTACATTGCCAACAGCAGTGCACAAGGGATCCAATTTTGCAACATTCTTACAAAGGCTTATTATTTTTATGTCATTTTGGTTATCTCACATTATTTTTGTAGCTATTGTATATGAGATTGCTTTCTCAATTTTCATTTCAGATAATTTATTATTAGCATATAGCAGCACTGATTATTTTTTTCTGTTGACTTTGTATTTTGAAACTTTGTTAACTTATTCACTCTGATGGTTTTTGGTGGAAGGTTTGGGATTTTCTATATGTAGGATTTTGTATCTGCAAACAGTGTCAACTTGATCTCTTTTCAAATTTGGATGCTCTTCATTTCTTTCCCTTGCCTGATTGCTCACGCTAGAACATCTAGCACTATGCTGAATAAAAGTAGCCTAAGTGGGTATTCTTGTCTTAGTCTAGATCTAGATAGAGTCTTCTCAGCTTTTCTCCATTCCACATAATGTTAGCTGTTGACTTATTATGTGTATCCTTTATTATGTTGAAGTCAGTTATTACTTAATCTTTTTTTCTAAGTAGCTAATGGTTAAATTTTAATGTGTTTGTTTGCAGTCACCTTAATCCCCATATAACATCAACACTTGTAATAAAAAAGTAGAAGTCCAGAAACTACTTTCAATTATTTTATCTGTTTCTTTGGTATAAAAGTCCCTATTTTTAAAATGTACTAATGACACTGTTTCATGATTTTCTCCTTTTCAAAATTATTAAATTTGCTATATGAAACAGAATAACATTCACACTTAATCCTTCATATCCCATACTTTTAATACATTTGCATCACAGTTTCTATTTGCTAAATATTCAGTGTTAACATTAGGATGAGTGCATATATTCCATTCATAGTTTAAAAAAATGCTTAGAGTACTATGACAGTATTGCCATTCTTGCACAAAATTTTACTTTCTTGGAGTTAATAATAAATTTGGTTTATTATTTACTTATTGTATCTTCTCTTGAACACAACTGTGAAGTTTTTTCTACAGACTTGCCAAATAACTCTCCAAATGGTTTCTATGTATTGGGAAAACTACCAGTTCCAGGGTTTTCTTGAGAATGTCCTTCTCCTCTCTGTTCTGGTTGTTCTCTAAGATTGTGATCAGTGATCATTCAACCTAGCTGAGGAGTAGCCTTATGATGGCTTTTTCTATGTCCGTACATGTTGATACACTTTTGTGTGGTCAGCTCAGTGTAAGTGGGAAGTAGATTGTCATTAGTTTGCCAATTTAACATGTATAACTAAATTTTCCCAATGTTTAAAATTCTCATATTTGTAAATTATACAAAATGTTCTTAAGAATCATGTGGGAGAATAACTTTTTGTGATGAGCTTTTAGAAAATATTGTAGAATGAGTGGAAACAAGCAATATGGCATGTTTTCAAAATATACAAAGACACATGGATCTAAGTATAAACTACAGAGGTAAAGCAAAATTGCTCTAAAATCCTGAACATGATGAAGTCTTATTTCAAATAAATAGAGAAATAATGATATTTGGGCAACTAGCCTTTCACTTAGTAATAATGTTGGATTTCTATCCACATTTTACACCATATGGACTACAAGTGTAAGACTCAAAATTAAATACAAATATATTTATGGCAACAAAGCCATAAATCACAAAACAGAATAATTAATGTAAGTGATTTTTTTTGCCCTAAATCCATTTCTCCACATTCACTCCACCTTAATGGGTCACGCTCCCTCTGGGTAACACCACTGCTCCCTAGAGAAGCTTACTACAAGTAGTAATCTCTGAGTTTCATTGACTCTTTGCTTTTCCAACTCTTTGTTATTGTTTCCTGAACTACATTTTCTTTAATTTCTTGCAAATGCTCTGTTTTTATAAGTAGACCTTGAAACAATGACTATGTAACACTTTAAAATTTGCATATGATCAAAAGTAACAGAGTTGAAGCCAAATAATAATGCAAGAGAAATAATGAAGACAGTAATGAAAGAAAAATATTAACCCCTTTGATGTGTAAGAAGGTCTTACAAACTGGGTGTGGTGATGAATACCTGTAATTCAAGTTACTTAGGAAGCCTGAGGTAAGAGGATGGCAAGTTTATGGGCAATCTCAGGAGACTCTGTCTAAAAAAAAAAAAAAAAGAATAAACCAGATGCAATGGTTCATGCCTATAATCCCACTAATACTAGAAAGACTGAGATGAGAAGATTGCAGGTTCAAGGAGAATGCGCAGGCACTATGCAAGGTTTTGTTTCAAAATAAAAAAGAGCCATAGAATGCCCTTGGGTTCAATCCCCAGTATCATTGATAGATTAGATAGGTGATAGAAGATGATAGATGGATAGATAAGATTAGATAAATAATAGACTAGACGATAGATGGATGGGTAGGTGATAGATGATATAGATAGATGATAGAGATGATAGATACAGATGATGATAATGATAATTATTAAAAGATAGATGATAGATATATAAAAATAAATAAATAATAAATAAGATTTAAAATAAATAAAGATGGGGATATAGCTCAGTGTCAGTGTTTACTTAGTATTTGCAAGTCCCTAGGTTCAATCTCCAGTACAACAACAAAAATTCTCTTGCTAGTCAATATGAAAAGAGTAAACATCAGAACAGAAAGACAAATTAATTATATATTCACAAAAGAAATACAAAATGGCCAATAAGATTAAGAGAATATGTTCAACTTATTAAAATTAAATTGAGAAAACTGAACAACTCTGAAATTTTATCTACTTTCTTGGAGGTGAGGGAAAAGAATTGCTATCAGTCTAGTAGAAGCTAAAAAGAATAATGATAGCCAGTTTGTTGATGGTATAATGAAGCCAGAGACTTTCTCAGATTAGCATAATCTTTCTGGAAAATACTATAGTAACAATATATCAAAAGTCTTTAAAATGTTCACATAATTTGATCTAAACATTTCATTTCTACTGTAGTAGAAAACAAGAATATTTAATTAGTAGCTTTTTTAAAACAAGAGAAAATGGAATAAAATTAGATATTAGATAAAAAAAGGAGTTAAAATAGAGGTATGCACAGATTTTTACTTGGTGATACAGACAGATTTTTATAATGTATTGATAAGCCAAGACAGTTTCTCATGGTATTACACTTTTCTCAAAGAATATGAGCAATAATTCCGGAAATTTAAAAATTAAAATGCTAATAGTAGTTGTTTTAGGTAGTCATCAAGTATGTATATTTCATATATATCTTATTTAACTTTCTGTTATATATTTCTGGTTCATCTTTTTTACTTTTTTATTTTTCTGTGAGTTTACATAAAAGTAATAATTTTATAGTAAAACCCTTCCATTTTGAAAAATGCAAGTGCATAAAATGGTGGATATTAGAATTATTTTTTCTGCACATAAAGCTGCCTTCACTTACTGTTTGCCTGTGTGTGTGTCTGTGTGTGTGTGTGTGTGTGTCTGTCTGTCTGTCTGTCTGTGTGTCTATGTGTATGTAACTGGGGATTGAACCTAGAACCATTCTACCTCCGAGCTATATCCCAAGACTTTTTTATCTTTTACCTTGACACAGGGTCTCACTAGGTTGCTCAGAATCTTGCTAAATTGCTGAGGGTAACCTAGAACCTGCGATCCTCCTGTCTCAGCCTCCCAAGTACTGGGATTACAGGCATGTGCCACCTGGCCTCTCTCACTTATTGGTTTATCCCACTGTCAAATTGACATTTCCAGACATAGTCAGGCTGGAACTGTTGGGTAGTTAGCCAGAGATGACCAGGGCAGAGAAAGAAAATGGGACAGAAAGAAGCCCTTCTGAGAAGAGATATGGAGATTGCCCCACCTAGCTGTCATCAGAGACTTCCAATACATTACACTCTAGCTTTAGACACCAGCAACAAATCCAATATGGTGAATTGCAGTAACACTAAGCAGTAACCACCCCAAATTACTATGCATGAGGAGGGGTGAGATTTCTGGACAGTATAAAAACATACCATGCAGTACACTCATCCCTTCTCTCTTTCTGCTCCCAGACGAGCCAGCTCTGTGACTGTCTTGGTAAACCCATCCAATAAAACCCATTATGCTCACCTTATCTGTGCTCCCCAAATGAAATCTTTCTTTTGTGGAGACAAGAACCAAGGGAAACTTGCAGTCCTGTGACATAAGTGGTACTATGACTCTGATATATATAAGGTAAGGTGCTAGGGATCCCCTAAAGTCAGACAGTCATGTCCCTTGGTTTCTCCCCCACCACCACCACCACCATGTACACACACTCCATGGGCTAGGCTGCCATGCATCTTGCCCTACCTTATCCATATTCCCAGCTGCTTTGTGCCTGGCTCTTCCCTAATTTTCTCTGCAACTTTTTAGACTCCAGAGGCCAGACTGCAATGTGTCCAGCTCTCCCCAATTTTCTCCATGACTTTTAGACTCTGTGGGCCAGGCTGCCAGTCAGCATTCTCCACAGCTAAAATCTAAAAGACTGACCACATAACTAAGAAGAAAGGTTTATTTTCTTGCAGTTTTGGGTTCAGTTCTTGTGAGGCTGGGGACTGAGGGTCTCAGAGCATGGTGGCAAAACTCAGAGAGAAAGAACACATGGGTTGCGCTCCTCACATCATGGAAGCTGGAAGCAAGAGAGACAGAGAGTAATAGGAGGAGGAACCATATGTAGTCCCCAAGGTCACACCCCCAGGGATCCACCTTCTTCTCCAGCCACTCCCTTTTGGCCTAGGCTACAATCCAGATAAATCCATTACGTTGGAGTTATCCACTAATGGGATGACAACCCTCATTACTCAATTATATCAATTCTGAATATTAATAAATGAACTCTTTATGGGATATTTTATAACTATGATACCAGTATATGTCTGGTTCTTCCCCAATTCTCCTTGAGGGTTTTTAAGTTCTGTGTGCCAGGCTCCTATGTGCCCAGCTCCCCCCCAATTGTCTCCACTGCTTTTTAGACTTCACAGGCCAGGCTGCTATGTGCCTGGCTCTTCCCCATTTCTCCCCAAGGTTTTTAAATTCCATGGGCCAGGCCACCACCATCATGTGCCTAGCTCTTCCCCAATTGTCCCCACTGTTTGGGGGGTTCTGGGGGCCAGACTGCCATCTGCTGGCTCTCCCCAAATTCTCCCTGCTACTTTTTTTGACCCTGCAGGCCAGGCCACCATGCACCTGACTCTTCCCTCTCATTCTCCCTGCCTGTTTTTAGATCTATCTGGCCAGGCCACCATCACCTGTCTCTCCCATCCCCATTCACCCTTCAGATGGCTTCAGTGCATGGTTCTGTTCCCCTACCCACTCCTCTCAGGGGCTACAAGGGCACAGTACACCCAGCACACAACTCTCCCCCTCCATCTTTAAAATTCAACCAGGGCTTAATAGTTCTGCTCACCCAAGCCAGCAGCAATGTCAGGGCAGGAAAGCAGAATGGTGAATCCAACTTTACAGATATATGGTTCTAAGACCAATACCTCCCCACAGAGCTCATGCCCAGGCCCTACTGGCTGCTGAAAAACAGGCTATATGCTGCAACATAGGCATGTTTCATATGAATGAGCCATCCTGGCTGGATGCCATTTTGACATTCCAGACCAAATCTACTGAGCATGACTCAGCATCATTCTGACATTCCAGGAATCTATTTTAATGGAAAGATAACTTCTCTTCTTCCCTTGACACCATTTTGGCTCATCTTCAAATGGACAGGGCCATTTTTAATTGTTACAGGTCATATGGTCTTTAACTATCTGATGCAACACATTTTTCTCCCTAGGTAACAAGCCAATAATGTTCATGGTTTGCAGAGTGTCTTTGACAGAAAAAAGTGATTACTAAATTTTTTTGTCTGACATCTTAATTTCAAGGGCAACCTATAACTGTTAAAATTATATGGGGTAAATGCAAAATATAATTAATTCTTTAAAGTGCTCTTGGCTTCTTAAAATCTAAGATAACATGGACAAGATGACTTTGTTTTGTGGTCATTACTCATGGCAACACAGGCTGCCAGAAATTGAGTTGCTAGTCAATGTGCAATTCTATGTAAAAGATTATGCAATGCTTTGATGTAGAAACTATAAAAAATCATATGGTATGTTTTCTTTGTTGTTGTTGTTGTTGTTGGGAAAAAGGTAATTTTGTCTAAGTTAAATGTAAGTTTAATGAGAAAATCAAGGCAAGGAGACCATACCAGGAACTGTAGCTCTGTCTCCTGGAGAAACAAGCCAGGCAAATCTCTTCCTAGGTATATGTGTAGGGCCATAGTACCTGTATGGGGCCACCATTGATTTATCCACTGTTGAGCAAGAGGGGAAACAGGGAAAACTTGACTGTGGTCAGCTGTCCACTATCACTTATGGGGCCCCTTCCACAACCAGCGGCCCTCCAGGTGCCATCTTTAGCTCACACTGTGTCATCATCTTGGCACTCCATGCCCACACACATGTGCAGTTGGCTTGGGCTTGCCATCTTATTTCACTCTATGCTGACATATAGGTATGCTAAACTGCCCAGTCATAGCCAGGGTGCCATAGCCCCATAGTTACTACCCTCTACTAGCAAGTTAAGTTGCTAGTGGATTCTTATGCTTTTGGTCAATGTGACAGTTATGGGAGGGGTGACTGCCCCATTCTATACTCTATTCTGTGGTTTCCTCTCACCCCAGACCCTCTTATGCCTCTGCACAGGTTCACTAGGGAAGGCCTTAGACTCACTGTTATAGGGTGCCCTACCGTAAATAAATGCTGTGGCACAGCCAGGCTAAAACCCAAGAACTAATCTCTCTCTCTCTCTCTCTCTCTCTCTCTCTCTCTCTCTCTCTCTCTCTCTCTCTCTCTCCCTCTCTCTCCTCTCTCTCCCATCTCTCTCTCATCTCTCTCCCAGACAAGGTTTCTAAGGATATATTTTTCCTTGCACTTTGGGGAGCCAGCTCTAGGATTCTAGGGCTTTGCATCTTGACCTCTTTCTAACAAAAGAAAAAGGGTTACAAGAAAACCTACTTGAACGGGCACGTTTGATATACAGACCTATAGTTGGTAAAATTTCCTAAAGCCTATTTGATATGCAGGGCTATTCCCAACTTCAGGTACTCTTATACTCTTTTGGGGATATCTAGTCTGACAGACTTTAATCTGTCTCTTTACTAAAGCCATGGTGCCCATTTCATTTTTGGCCAAAAAAAAAAAATCTTTTGCCTTTTTGAGCTCATAGTAATTTTTTAAATACATTCACCTGGTTTTCCATGCTAAGTTCTGTCTGATTTATTTTTATTTTGTATAACTAGAGCTTTTTGTCCCTCTTTGTGTTTTGGGTTGTTTTGTTTTGTTTTTTGTTTTTGTTTTTTGTTTTTGGGATTTTGTTTGTTTGTTTATTTGTTTTTTCTGCTCTCTTTGCTGAGCTGCTATTCCAGGTTATCTCTCAGTTTCATCTTGGATTCAAAGAACAGAGACCATCTCTTTTGAGGGATCTCAAATGGGATGGAAATAGGGGTGCTTAGTGTGGATCTACCTGCGATAGAAAACAAGGCGACCACCTAAGTACTTGATTCAGTGTCATCCATGGCTGACAGATTGCCCCAAAGATACCAAATTGCACATGTTTTTCTTCATGTCTAGCTATGCAATCAGTTCTCTAACAGAGAAAGAAAATGTAACAAGGAGGGGACTTCCCTCAGAAAGAGATGTGGAGATTGCCCCCACCCCCAGCTCAGACTTCAAATCCATTACATTGAAGTTTCAGATACCAGTGGAAAAACCAAAATGGTTAATTTTGTACAGTCACACTAAGCTGTAGCCACCCAAATTACTACACATGAGGAGGCATGGGATTTCTTGTCAGTATAAAAATAAACACCAGGCGGCAGCCTCGTCCCTTCTCTCTTTCTGTTCCTAGGCCAGCCAGCTCTGTGACCTTCCTGGAAAACCTACCCCCCAAAAAAACATTATGTTTACCCTATCTGTGTCCCCCAGATGAAATTTTTCTTGAGGGAGACAAGAACCGAGGAAAATTTGCAGCCTTGTGACAGTATGACTCAGCACCCAGTCTTTGAGTGTGGAAACCAAGTTGAATCAATGTTTTGAAGTCAGTGTGATGCTCAATTGTTGAAATAGGGACTAGTCCATTTCTGCTAAACATCTTGATTTTACAAGGCCAATTGTAGCCATCTCTGAAAGTACTTCATCCCAGTTCCAAGAAGAGCTTCACTAGGCACTGCTTGTGGTGAGTAATAAGGTTGAGTAGTCAGCTAATGAGTACAAGAACTTCCAGAGACACCTAGTTCCTAGTGAGACTCAGTTTGAAAACAAAGAATTAGAGAGTGCTGAGAAACCTGGAGAAGATGAGGAAATGGAGAGTAACAGGGATAGACAGACAGATGAAAAAGAAAATTAACAAAATTAACATTAAAAAAATTAAGAAAAGTGCCACGTTACCATAGGTGAATAAACAAGCAAAGTTTCATTGATATACGTAAGAGAGAGAGAGAGAGTTTTACTGGTAGTTAAATTCAAGGACATTCTATCTCTGAGCTACAGCCCTAACTTTTTTTTATTTTTTGCCTTGAAACAGGGTCTCATTAGGTTGCTGAGAGTCTCACTTACATTGTTACATTTCTGAGGCTGTCTTTCAATCTGGGATCCTCCTATCTCAGCCTCCCAAATACTGGGATTACAGGCATGCAACACCATGACCAGCTGATGATACATATAAGATTTGTATACTCTTTCATATATAACTTTTTTTTGTACTAAGGATTGAACCTAGGGGCATTCTATTTATGAGCTACACATCCAGCCCTTTTTATTTTTTATTTTGAAACAGGGTTTTGTTAAGTTGCAGAGAGTTTTGCTAAGGTGCTTAAGGTTGGCCTTGAACCTGCAATTCTCCTGTCTCAGCCTCCTAAGTACTGGGATTACAGGTGTGTGCCACCATGCCCAGCTATTGCATCTTGACTTAAAAAAAACATACACCAACCTCCAGTTGTGAGCTTAAGTCCTGAGGACTAAGAGGTCCCTAGTGCTTAGGGAGGGACGTCAAGATCTATTCTCACTAATTGGAAGCAAAGGAAAAACAGACAAACAAAACAGAAAACACTATGGTTTCTCTGAGAAGTACGGAATGACAATTCTTTTGTCTTTTACCACAGGCTTGGCCACTATCTTCATCATCAAGATTATAAATATAAGTAGCTTTATATTTATAGCCATATATTTATGTCATTATTTTAACATCTTACACAAACATTGATACTTATATCAATATAAATAGAAATAAGAGATTCTCATATAGAGTACCAGAATACTAAACAATACAACCTAGAGAATTTTCTTTTTCTGTTTTTAACTCCAAACTAAAAAATATTGAAGATTCTCTTGGAAAAAGAAATTGCACTCACTGAGAATCAGCAATCTGTGTATGACTTGGTTAATTTTAACTGGTTAGCTGGGAAATTTTCCTTAAACAAATAATACCCAATGAAATTTTTAGTAAACCTGAATGTGCTCACTGGAGACCTTATTAAAAGTTTGTCCCTTAGAGACTGGGAATTGGATAAATTCTGTAATTGCAAGTAGATTTTCTTTCTTTGCAAACAATGCACAATGGGCATTGTTAGGAAGTAGATAGGGACTTCTGGCAAAGGTACCTTTCTGTGACAGAATGAAAAGAACATTTGTTATTGAGGCATCCCTTTGGGCCAGAGATATCATTAGCAGGAAGAGCTAGAGGTTTGCTCTTCAAGGATCATACGTTCATGATATAAAGAAACAAGGAATCTTAGATACATCTCTCCAGAAAGTTGGTAACTAAACTTTTCATTAGAGAAAATTATAATAATCCAATATAGGGCAAATCACCTTAATGTCCTGTCCCTCAGATAGTCTATATCAGAGGCTTATTTCACAAAGGACTCATATATTCTTCAGCTGTCGAATGATATGACTCCTCTAGTGAAAGACTTGGAAGTGCTTTGGGGCCAAATTTCCACTTAAACTATCAAGCCACAATAATTTAGTCAATAAATATTTCTTGCCAACCTTTGGTTATAAAACATAGTGAAGGTCTTCAACTACAAAATGACTCAGTAATAATAACAATGGAGCCGGGCGTGGTGGCGCACACTTGTAATCCCAGCATTCGGGAGGCTGAGCCTCAGCTACCTAGTGAGGCCCTCCACAACTTAGTGAGAATCAGTTTCAAAATAAAGAATAAAAAATAGGGCTGGGAGTATAGCTCGGAGGTAGAATGCCCCTGAGTTCAATCCTCAGTACTGCAAAAAATAAAAAATAAAAAAAAAAAAATAATAACAATGGTTTCTTTTATGGATAACTTAGGGCTTTTGCAAGTTCTCTTTCAGAAGACAACATGCCTATATGATAAGCTAGGTTTAGATAACAAAATGTGAGCAACAATACTAGTAAACAGGTTGGACTGTCCCATCTTAATATGAGTTAATCCAAAAAAGATGGCTATGGGTACAGGTAGTTTATGTGAGAAACAATCCCAGGATGCATAATGAGGGATGGACAAGTGAGACAGAGGAAGGAGGAAGGACCATAAATACTGTCTTAGTGAGCAGAAATCAGAAAGTTATTCCTGGAATGGTAACTTTCTGATGATTTTATTCTGTTCTGTTCCTTTCTAAAGCCAAGTGCAGTTTCATGGCCAGATAACAACATCAAGGAAAGTGGCACAAAAACCCATACTCAGCTTTTACCTGCATTCTCTAAATGTGACCTTCAAGTTGGGACCAGAGGTGATAGGCAGGGAAAATATGTCTATATGTCTTTCATAGGACTAACAACTAGCACAGTTTTAACCTAAATAGCCAAAAAAAAAAAAAAATGGGTGAAGAAGGAGGCTAAAGATCAATGAGACTTCATGTGGATTCTAGGAGGAAATTAGTAAGAAGCAGAGAAGCAGTCCGGGTTAGTTGGCAAAGCAAGAGGAGGCGGTTAAAAAAAAAAGCCTATGGTTCCATTAGAAGTCTCACAGGTTTGGCTGTTGCAGATTGTCCTTGCAGACAAAGAGCCATACATGCATATGTCTTTAGGAGGCAGAAATATGTAAAACAAATGGGGATGTGTTCAGTTGCAAAGCACTTACCTAGCATGCATGACGCCCTGGGTTGAACCCTCAGTAACACATGCACACACATAATAAACAAAAAATAAATATATAAAGTATTTAGAATAATAAAAACTACAAGAACTATGTTGAAGGGAAATTTTCTTCTTAAAGATACTGGAATTCAATTTTCTCTTAAAACAAGGATCTATGAAACAAGCAACAACAAAAACCATGTTAAGCTAGCATAAGAAAATATGGGATAGTGTGGCTGGTAAGGGAAATCTATGGACTATAACAGATTTTAAAGCTTGAGCTAAAAACAATCTGGACTTTATCCTGTAAATTACAAGGTGATATTAGAGGTTATCACTTTAAAGGTAAATGAGATGGATATAAGCAAGACAGACAGATAAAGAGTCATTACATGAGTTATTGTTTAATGGTTCTCAAACGTTTTTGCTTCTTATAAATATTAGACATTTTAGCAGCACAATGCAAAAAAATGATAAAACACAGGAGCATTAGAAATATGGTTTCTCTCATATGTGAAAGCTAGGGAGTAATTGGGATACCAGAGGGACTTCAGATAATGGAGGAGAAACTCCAGTGGTGGTCTAGGGGAAGGTGGCAGGAAAAGTAAGAGGGAGAATCAATGAAGAAATCACTTCCACTTACATTCACATATGTGAGAATGCCAATGTCAATCTCAATACACTGTAGGGGGAAGAGGGGAGCAGGGAGGGGGGGACTAATAACTTAACACAATCATCACAGTCTCCAACTTACAATGGTTTAACTTACAATTTTTGTTTACAGTGGTACAAAAGTGATGCATTCAAGAGGAACTGTACTTGGATTTCGATCTGTTCCTGAGCTAGCAATATGCAGTCAGATACTATCTTGCAATGCTGGGCAGCCACAGTGATTTGTAGCTCCCAATAAAAGTACATACTATTAATGAAACCTTTTCTTGGTTGTGCTTTATAAAGTATCTCTATCTTCACAGAGCCATTTAGTGATGTGACCAAGCTCTCTTATATATTCATAAGGCAGAATTTCAACATTTTTCCTTTATACCAGATCAATGTTATGGTATCAAAGGGTGTTTGTAATGGTACTACAAGGTTTGGAAACATGAGTTGAGAATCACAGATACAGTCTGGAGAAAACTAGTAGAAAAAACTGGCATATGAAACTTTATAAGGGAAAAACTCATGAAACTTGATGATATCTTGATATCAAGTCGGATACAAAGAATGTCAGTACCATAGATGAGAATGAAAGGTTAAACTCAGAGATGTGGCATGTCTTTCCAGTGCTCTTAGGATATACTTGGGAGTCTTGATGCTTAGAGTAGAAGGCCCTCTGATTTCTGACCCCAAACTCCTGTTCCAGCCTTACTAACCACTGTCTCCTGAATTTTGTGCTGACTTCTCAGTTCACAGAATTCACAAGGCTATTTCCCAGCTCAAAGATTCCCAGTAGAGCCAGGCATGGTACTGCATGCCTGTATTATCAGTACTTTGGAGGCTGAGACAGGGGGGATCACAGATTTGAGCCCAAAATATAAAATAAAATTGGTCTGGGTATAGCTCAGAGGTAGAACACCCTTGAGTTCAATCTTCAGTACCACCCCACCACCACACACACCTAGCCTCATTTGACATATACCATTTGTCTCAATTCCCTTCATCTGGTTAATTAATATGTTCTCAAGGCCTCATCTTTTTATGGTGTTTCCCCTGGGATGATTTTCCTGGCCCCACTCCCAGGCAAGAGTAAGTCCATCTATTATATGCTTCCATGTCTTTTCACAGTTCTTAATACAGGTGTCATGTACTTAATGTCTCTTTCTCTACTAGATAACAAACTCTATTAGGGAAGACACTGAGCTTGACTTGCTTACTGCCTATCCCAAGAGACAAGCATAGTGTCACTAGCACAGTGGCACAGTTGACATTCTGTAGAATAAAGACAAAAAGAATGCTTGAGTACATATGTTAGTCAGCTTTCCATCACTATGAAAGAATACCCAAGAAAAACAACTTAGAGGAGGAAGGATATATTTTGGCTCATGATTTCAGAGGTTTCAGTCTATGGTCAGCAGGATCCATTGCTTTAGGCCCAATATGAGGCAGAGCAATTTGATGGAAGGGCATGGTGGAAGAAAGCTGATCTTTCCTCATGGGAGTTAGGAAAGAGAGAGCGCGCATAATACACCCTTCAAGGTCACACCCCAGTGACCTACTTTCTCCAAGTAGGACTCATATACTAAAGTTTCTACAAGCTCCCAATAATGCATCAAATTATAAATCCATCAACCTATCGTTGGTGTTGGAGCCCTCATAATGCAATCACATCCCACAAGTTCCATCTCTGAACATTGCTGCATTGGGAATTAAACCTTCCATGCATGAGTCTTTGGGAAACATTCCATATCCAAACTGTAGCAGTGAGCATAGTATACAGCCTAGAATGGTGTCTCCCTCTCTTCTTCCATTACCTAACTCTCCAGCTTCAGCCTATGTGAGCATCTTTAGGGATGCTCTTCTGACCCATCTCCTTTATCTTGTGGCAGCCTCAGAGAGTCTGAAGAGAAAGCTCCTTTAGCTAAAAGGTATTTCCCTTTCAAGTGTGGTGAGTTTGAAATGATGATTAGATACTATAGAGATGTCACACAGACCTCAATTATGTGACTAAGTCTGCAAATAAATATTTAGAAACCAAGAGTACCCAGTTGCTAGGTATTATTTTCTAAGAGAGAAGAAATGTCGGAGATAATACTTCAACAAATTCCCATGTTAAGATGGAAAGAAATGGTTTTAAAAATGAGAGAATGGTCAGGTGTGGTGGCACACATCTGTAATTCCAGTACAAAGAATGCTAAGACAGGAGAATTGCAGGTGTGAGGATAACCTTAGCAACTTAGAGAGGCTCTCAGCATCAAAATATAAAAGGCTCTCAGCTCGCATCTCAAAATAAAAAAAAAAAAAATAGGGCTGGGGGTACAGCTCATAGGTAGAATGTCCCTGGTAAACTGTTCGATATTTTAGAGAACATGGATGACAAATATTCTGGAAAGATAATTGAACTTGATGAATAGGTCACTTGGGGAACAAAGCTTTTACAAATTGATGGAAATGAAATCTAGGTTGCAGGCAATTAAAGAGAGTTAATGAGAGTAGCAAGCATAGACTGATTTTTGAAATGTTTGATGCTAAAACCTGAAAGAAATGAAACAGAAACTAAAGGGTTGAAAGTGAGACAAATCGGCCAGTTCAGGAGCTGCAGAGGAAAAAGAGGCTTCCAAGACGGTGTCTGAGTGAAACACCTCGCCTCAGGCGCTGTGAGCTCAAATCAAATCTGCTAGAAAAGCAGCTTCTTAACAGAAGAAAAATAAAAGCAACAAAAAAAGCAAAATTTGAACTACAACTAAAAAGAAAACCCAGAGAGCCGACCAGGGAGAGCAAAGAAGCCCGAATTCGTGGCGGCAGGCCCAAGCCACGGAGTGGCAGTGACCATTAAGGTCTACCAATACCGTTGCGCATCCAGCAACCAGGCATGGAGAAGTCAACTTCAGAACTCCTCATCCTACCCAGGTGGCAGATCCCTGGACCTTCTGCAGTGACCAGAACACATGGGACAACCAGCGTAAGACCACCCCAGCTCACCTCTCCCTCCGGAGCGGTGACCAACTGCACCGCAGTGCTTGAATCAAGACTGTCACAAACACAGCTTCTTGATGGAAGGTAAGAGGAACAAAGCGGCAGAAGCGTGAACAAGGCAACGAGAGCAGCTGAGCAGAACCCAGGGAGAGCAAAGGAGCTGGTGTGCACCGCTAACTGGCAGTCGCCATTTTGCGTGCCACCATTTTCCCAGCCAAGATTCTGCCAGCTACTCAGACCATCATCGACCTCCTGCGCCCCCAGTGACTAGAGGTGGAGTAAGCAACTACGGAACTCCACACCATAATCAAGCTGCATATACCTGCAGGATCAACAGCAATCAAGAACACCTGGGACAACCATCTGAAGCCTGCGCCGAGTATCTTTTGGGTATACACCCAAAATAATGGAAACCAAACTATCAGACCGATGCATGTGTATCTATGTTTGTAGCTGCACAATTCACAATTGCCAAACTATGGAAACAGCCAAGATGTCCATTGACAGATGAATGGATTACAAAACTATGGAATATGTACACAATGTAATTTTACTCAGCCATAAATAAAACAAAATCATGTTATTTGCTGGAAAATGGATGCAACTGAAAAACATTATGTTAAGTTTTTAAGTGAGATTAGCAGTCACAAAGAGTAAAAAAGCATATGTTCTCCCTAATATGCAGCTGCTAGGGAGAAGATGGGGCATAAGAGGGTCTCTAGTAGAAAAAGGAGAAACCCTCAATAAGCAAAGAAGTTGACTTAACTGAAGGGGATGGATGGGGGGGCACCCTAATGCACATCATGTACTTTCACAAATATGTCAAGGTCAGTCACTAAACTGAACTTGAGAAGGAGGGAGTGCGAGGGAGTCGGGGGGGATCAGGGAAGGGGTTAAATGATAAATGTGTGCATGTATGCCTTTTTCAGCTTGTACCTAACAAAGATGTATGTTCACAAGGCACCAATTATTATATAAAAAATAAAAATTTTTTAAAAATAAAATAAAATTACTTTTAAGTGGAAAAAAGAAAGTGAGGCAAATTAAGGTTTTATCAAAATAGGGCAGAAATATTCAGCTTTAGGGGAAATGCTTTTTACAATGACAAGACTAAAATCAGTTGAATCTTTAAACCACTCACTCTTAAAGATTACTATTCTCTTGGATAGTATCCATCTCTCCTCTTATTCCATTTTCTCTCTCTTCTCTCTTTCTTTTGCTATCCTTTTCCAGGTCCCTCACCAGACCAGAGATATCCAATAGGTAGCCATTAGTCCTGTGGCTTTATATGACTAAAATGTATATAATCTGAATTACAATGTGCTGTAAGTATAATAACATATCAGATTAAAAATAATGTGAAAATCTAAGGAAAATATCTCATTAATAATTTTCACATTGTTACGTTTCAACAATAATATTTTGGATAGATTAAGTTAAAATATATTATTATTATTATTATTATTATTATTATTATATATAATGTTTTCACATGATTCTTTTTACTATCTTTTAATGTGATTACCATAGCACTCTTTTAGGCTTCCATTGATTTATATAGACAGTTGTTCTAGACTTTTCTTATGTATCTGCTCTCTCTAGGCAACAGGCACCACCTGCAGGCAGTGGACAAATAATTGTACATCTTCACATAAATGTACATTCATACCTCTCTGCTGAGCCTCAAATCCTTACGTTCAATTTCTAATTGGGCATCTTTTTTCAGACATCTCAGAGGCACTTCATATCCAGCATGTTCAAAATCAAAATCATTCTTGCTCTCTCCTTACTTTAAGCATGATCCTGTTCCCATGTTTCTAGCTACATTGAGTGTCATTGATGCTGGACCAATGGGTTCTTGTGCTCTCCATCAGAAGAATCAGGGGCACAACTGCAATGGGAACAAGACCCTTTACTGAGGCTCCTTGCTCTAGCAGAAGGGAGGCACAGCATAACAATGACCCAGGAGAGTGTCACACTGCTCCCAAGATAAAGGAAGTAACTAGGGTTTAGGAAGGTTAATTGGCTTCAGGTATATTTAAAAAAAAGTTTTTTTCTTATTTTCCTATGAGAGCAGTTTAGTATCTGAGGGATGTAAGGCCAGTCTATCAGTCTGGAACCAAATTTGTTTTTCATACCAGTTCCACATCCTATATAAACATGTATGCTTTGTAATAAGGATGAGTTCTGTGGCTAAGAGAGCACATGGGTGAGGAGTAGGAGAAAGCACAAATCTTGACATTTAACAAGTCCAGGGCCCTGGGGATTTGCTTTCTGGTGACTCAACAGTTTTATCCTTTATGTTGCATGTTAACTTCTAATATCTAGCATCCTGGCCCTAATGATGCATCTAGTCTTTGAAGCTGATGGGCACATCACAAGCTTTGAATACCAGCTACACACACACACACACACACACACACACACACACACACACAAGAATAACTAACAAGCAATGAGTCAGCCTAGGGGTTCATTTGCCCTTTGCCTCTATGGTGGTCCCTATTCCATTATTACCCTATTTTATAAGCCAGAATTTTATTTTATTTTTATATCTTAAAAATGTATTGGTGGATTTTAATTGTACATGATAGATTCATAGTGATATTTTCATACATGCATATGACATTATTTGGTCTATTTCCTTGAACTTCCCTCCTCCCTCCACTGATCTCCTTTCTCTACTGGCTTATTTCCTCACTTTCATGAGGTTCCTTTTCTTAACATTTTTTTTCTCTCTGCTTTCCACATATGAGAGAAAACATGTGGCCCTTGATCCTCTGAGTATGACTTATCTCACTTAGGATGATATTTCCAGTTCCTTTCATTTTCCTGAAAATGACATAATTTTGTTTTTTATGGCTCAGTAAAGTTCCATTGTGTATACATACCACATTTTGCTTATCAATTCATCTATTAACAGACACTTAGGCTGGTTCCATAACTTATCTGTTGTGAATTGTGATGCTATAAATATGGGTATGCATGTATCACTTAGTATTCTAATTTTAATTCTTTTGAAAAGATACAAAGGAGTAGCATAGATGGGTTATATGGTGGTTCCATCTCTAGTCTTTTGATGAAACTCCATACTGAGCTCCCTAGTGGTTGT
This sequence comes from Graphiurus murinus, assembly GCA_004027655.1. Taxonomy (NCBI): domain Eukaryota; kingdom Metazoa; phylum Chordata; class Mammalia; order Rodentia; family Gliridae; genus Graphiurus; species Graphiurus murinus. The sequence goes on along the minus strand of PVLC010001721.1, from coordinate 44,312 downwards.
ACTAATTTACAATCTCACCAACAATGTATTAGTGCTCCTTTTTCCCTACCTCCTCCCCAGCATTTATTATTGTTTGTATTCTTGATGATTGCCATTCTAATTTGGGTTAGATGTAATCTCAGTATAGTTTTGATTTGCATCTCCCTGATTGCTAATGATATTGAACTAAATAGACACTGCACAAAAGAAGAGATACAAATGTCAATAAATATATTTTTAAAAATCATAATTTTTTAGGAAAATGATTCTTTTCCCTGACTCAAAATTCTTTCCATGGACCCTACATTGTTCATGTTCAAGAGTAGAACAGGAAACTAGGAACTGCATTCATCTTCTTCCATGGTTCTTTTGGTAGCAAGCTCTCCTTACAGGAGATAGTTTTCACATACTGCTAAGTCAGCACAGCCTTGGTCCTGCATTATCATAGATATGTGGTCTTTGCTGCTCTAGAATCACACTGCTCCAGAATTTAAGTTCCAAGGGCAAGGATCTTATCCAAATTTGTTCTTCGCTCTATACCAAGGAAACACCTCAGAAATATATGATCTTGATATCAATAATGTTGTAATCTGCCAGGGTCCAGTCCTCTTGGCAACAGGGTCAGGGGTCCCTCAATTGGTGTGGAATGAGACAAGGTCACAAGAATACGCTCACACCCATGCAGTGAAGAAGCGCATCTGTTTATTTCTCTTTAGCTGAAGATAGCAGGCAAGCTTTTGCCACTGCTTCTGCTGCTGCTGCTGCTGTATTACTGAAAATCTTAGCTTGAATACTTACAGACAGAAATACAATAGACAGGCTCTCCTTCATAAAATTATAAGATATTTTGTACAGCACCGGAATGAATGAGATAAAGTCTTAATCTATAGACCTCTTTGTTCTAAGTCTCCTTGTCCTAAATATTTTAGAAGGCAAGGACACATTTTACCAGACCAAGAAGCTGCTCTCTTGAGAACAAATTCCTGCAGAACATTATATCACTGCAGAGAAAGCTTGCTTTTTTCTTGTACTTGGTCTGCCAAGTATTCAGCAACACAGTATCCACCTTATCTGTTTTCAGATAGAGCCTGCACTCTAGGCTGGATCTCTTTTTCCACAGACTTGTTTTTCTAAAGGTTAATCACAACCAATTAAGTTTACAACACGTATATAAAAATTCTTTACTAGCCGGGCGTGATGGCGCATACCTGTAATCCTAGCATTTGGGAGGCTGAGACTGGAGGATCCGGGCTCGTGGCCAGCCTCAGCTGCCTAGTGAGGCACTCCACAACTTAGTGAGACCCTGTTTCAAGATAAAGAAGAAAAAATAGGGCTGGAGGTGTAGCTTGGAGGTAGAATGCCCCTGAGTTCAATCCCCAGTACTGCAAAAAAAATAAATAAATAAAAAATAAATAAATAAAAATTCTTTGCTGTGGCAGTAATCAAACTGAGAAAAAACAAGTATTAAAACCATGAAATTCCATGGGGCCATTTAGAATTTATAAGTGTTTTATGAGTAAGGGAACTTGGGAATTTGAAAAGGTACATGTGTCTGTTCTAGGGAAGTTGGGTTGACCTGGATCTGACCATTAAAGGAGAGTTAGGATTAGGATAAAGGGACATGGCAAAGGTAATGCAGATAAGGCAAAAGGTATAAAATGAAGAATGAAATTGAATTATTCATGAAACCAAGAACAGAGTGCTTGGCTTAGGGATCATATGTGGGAAATACAGAATATAATATTAAGCAAGCTAAAATCATGAAAAGTTAGAAAAATCAAGATAAGTAATTACTATAGTTTGAATCTTAAATGTCCCTCAAAGGATGGGGTGTTAAAAGTTTTGTTTCCCAGAGTAGTGCTATTGGGAGGTAATGGAAACTTTAAGAGGTGGGTCCTAGTGGTAGATCTTCAGGTCATGGGTGGTATGCCTGTGAGGGGGATAGTAGACCTCACTGCTTCCTCTTCCTCTCTTTTGCATCCTATGAGGTTGAGTGTTTTTGCTCTGCCACATGCTTCTGACCTCATGCACTGCCTCACCACAGAACCAAAGCAACAGGGTCAAACGGTCATGGACAGAAACCCCAAAACTGCGAGGCAAAATAAATGTCTTTTCTTCATGAGTTTCCTGTATTTGTTATACTGATGGAAAGCAAAAACAGTAATTAACGAGACAAATTGAGGCTTGAGATTGGTGGATCCTAGGAGTCACAACCCTATAAATTTGGGGAGAATACTAAATAAGAAAGCATTTTGAGGAAAGGAGGCTTTTGAAAATTTGCTGTTGGGTTTTCAAGAAAAATTTAAATATCATTTTAGTAACCAAAGTATAAGAATATCATAACTTCAAGAGAAGATTCTAGAAATTGTGTTCTGCTATTAAAAAGAAATGGGAAAGGTAATACTTTCCAACCTTTGCTCATACCTAAGGCAACCAGTACTAGCAGTTCCAACATTCTCCATGAAACATTTGTTGACCAATTCAATGGGAATTTTTCCTTCTCACTTGATCTTTTATATCCAGAATGATGATAAGAATAAATAATATAAACTCAAAAGAAAATCAAAATAAGGCCAATAATGGACATTTAAATATGGCCTGTTTGTTTAGAAATGGGAATATGTCTTACTCTCTAGATCTCAAAGGATACAGTTAATTACTCCAATTTAGTATTTCTCAGATGTTCAGAGGGTTGGATCTCTCAGGCTGTATTCTGATGTTAAATGCCAAGTAAATCCCCTTAGAATTATTTTGAATATTTGAACCATCCTCTACCAATGTCATAAATATAATCACTGATCTCTTTGCAGAAATATTCTCTTAAATGATCAAGAGGATAGAGTTTTATTTCTGTACCTGCTTTAAAAACTAACATCAGGCAATCAACTGGCCTCAATAAAACTATCATCACTGAAAAATTCAGGTGAGAAATAATTTAAAATATATTTTTGCTAAAGATATTAACCCCTCAAAATATTTATTTCTCTAAATTATTTAGTGGCTTTTAAGATTTAAGATTCTCTCTGTCTTTTCTTTACTCTGAAGTCTATCTTGTAAGGTCTAGGAAAATTCTTCTGAAATCAAGACAAGCCTAAATTTACCAAAAATAAATAAATAAATAAGAATACATCTTTATGGTAATAACAGAATACATTAGTAAAGCTTTTTTAAATTCTTTAAATGTGGTTTATCTTATAACTTACAAATTGAGGAAACTGATCATCATCCTCTACAATAAAATAGAATTTAAATTTTTTGTGTATAGCATTCCTGATGTATTAAACAAATTATAAGACCAGTACTACAAATTCAAACCAGTATTTTGAACTCTGAATGTAATTTTAGGGAGCATTCTAGTTTCTCTTTTGATTCTTAGAGAAATAAAAAATCAGTGTAAAACTTATTTCAGTTTGACCAATTATACTCAACTTGAAAAAGTGAAGGAAATCATATTCTGTTATGTGACTTCAAGATGGCAAGGGTAATACATTTAATAGAAAAAAAAGATGACAAATTATATCAACTGTAGTAAATGCTCAATATTTTTCAGTTGTGCTCCTAGAGATCTTATCTCCAAGTAACCTGAGATTTAAAAGTTGGCAATATTTTCAGAAAATCAAGAAAGAAGAGATTTTTCTATGTCTCTCCAAAATACTTTTCCTCTGTGCGTGAAATTTGGACCAGTTCAAGCTGGTCATTGTCCAGAAAACTGTCAATCTGAAAATATCTACAGGAGGCAACTGATAGTCTAAAGAAAGCAGAGCAGGTACTTAATCATTGTCAAGTCAATGAATAAATGATTCTCAAAATAACTAAAGTAAGCTAATTTAGATTAAAATAAAATGTTCCTAGTAGGTAAGAATTCAATTTATATAAAGACATATCTAGAGAGTAGAAAAAGGAAATTTTTTAAATACTCTGAAATTTTAATAAATGTAAGCACCAGAATCTAAGAATGCTATGGAAATACTTGACATTGAAAAGAGTGAACATTGACAACAGAGATACTGTTCTGCATAGAAGCAAATAATGTTAAAAATACATTTCTATAAAATTCAAGTGTATTCTAGAATAGTTTGAAATGCAGGCAGTATTGCCAGTAAATAATTATTATTTATGCCTGCCAACAACATTCTTCGAGCAGGCTCTTCCTCAGCACATTCATTGTGGTGTTATCCTCTGTAGAATTGTGAAGTTCAGAAAACATTTGCTGGGTCCCAAATAATTACAGTGGCCTTATCAAGCTATGAAAAAAAGCAGACCTAAGACCATGCTACTTTATTCACTTAATAAAAAATTGTCTTCTAATTATAGAGTTATAGTCATGGTAGAGAATTTGAAACAGAGGAAAACACAAAGAAGAAAAATTACTTATGATTTTCATTATACAGAGAAAATTGGTATTAATGTTTTGATGTGTTTCCATGCTATCTTTCATTTACATTTTTTGTCTTATTTGAGAATTAGGATTATTCTGTACATATGACACTTTCTATTTTGCTTTTCACATAATATTTTTGTGTTTTATTTACAATAAATATTCTAGGTAAGTATCATTTTAATGGTTGCAAAGCATACCATCAGATGGATGATTATATTTACTTAATTACACTGACCTTTTAAGTGTTTTGCATCTCTTGCTATTATAAATGAGATGACAGTGTATATTATATGTAAACCTTTATTTGTGTTTCTAATTTCTTTCTTACAAATTCATCATTAGTCAAAGAGTGTAAATGTTTAAGAGTTTCACTAGCCTATTACCAAATCATTTTCCTTCAATTTATATGACAATCAGAAATACAATTAGATTTCCATTTCACTTATAGAGAGCACTGAATATTATCATTACATAAAAATCTTGCTATTTTGACAGGTGATATAAATATACTCAATAGCTGTATCAAATGATATTTCTCTGATTAGTAATGAAGTCAAACATTTTTATTTATTAGAAAGAGTAATTTTTCTAAGGGTTTTATGTTTCTACTATTTGCCTGTTTTCTAGTAATTATTCCTACTGATTTGTGTAATCTTTTCATAGAGAAAAATCAAAAGAAACTTTCTAGTTACTGAAAGTAATATCCAAACTTGTATTTAAAATTTGTTTTCATTCATGATTTTGACACACATGTATGAATTTATCAATTTTTAACCCTTACAAGTTCTCAAATTTCTTCTAATAACATTTAGATTTATTTATGCACATGAAGACATGAATAATTTTACATTGGATTTATTAGTGGTGTTATAAATAATCTGATGGGTTTTTGCCATGGCCTTTTCTTTTCTCTTTCTGTCTCCTCCTTGCTTTCATCTATACCACGTTCCCTCCACATTCCCCAGTAGCAAATACTATGTAAATCACCCTCTTTTCCCTTTTAACTCTATGTTCCAATATCATTAGAGATAATAAATTACAAAGAACATTCAAGTGAAAATAGTTTTTTTAACTTGTGGTGGAATAGATATGCCATAAAATTTACCATTTTAGCCATATTTATTTGTGTGTTGAATGACATTAAGTACATTTGTGTTGCTATACAACCATCACCAGTATTCATATCCAGAAATTTTTCCATCTTCCAAACTGAAACTCAGTACCCATTAAACCAGGGCTCCCCATTCCCATCTCTACCAACAATCCCCATTTTATATTCTATCTCTATAAATGTGGCTACTCTAGATACTTCATGTAAATGAAATCATATAATATGTGTCCTTTGTGTTTGTATCATTTTACTCACCATAGCAGTTCATCCATGTTGTAATGTGTCAAAATTTTACTACTTTTAGAGCATGAATAATGTTCTATTTTATGTATATAGCACACTTCATTGTTCTCATCTTTTGGGTATTGTGCATGATGCTGCTAAGAACACTGGTGGACAATTAAAGTCTTTTCAGCAACATTCTTAATCACTACATATGTAGTCATTGAACTTGTTTGGAAATACTGATATAAACTGCTGATACTTAAATTATAAATCATATGAATCAGCTTAATCTAATCTATAGAAAGAAGTTTTTTGTTGTTGCTGTTGTTTTGTTTGGTTGGTTGGTTTTGCCCTGAATTTTTTTTTTCAAGAACTCAAAAGCCATTTTGTGCATACAATCTGAAGTTTTCCTTAAAATATGTTGGGACCATGCTCAATAAATAAGTAGAAAGGTAATAGACTAGGAAGACTGTGCATACCCTAAAGTCCAAATACAAATAGAAGCCTTGTGGAAAATGATCCTCTTCCTTCAAGCCAATGAGAGCTCAATAGTGTCTTTAGCATGTTATAAACCAGCTAGTACTTTATTTCTCAAAATTCTTTTCTTCAGAGCCATCAGGAATGATTCAGAAAAATCATACCATGAACAGTGAATTTATCCTCACAGGATTTACAGATCATCCAGACATGAAGACTCTTCTTTTCGTGGTGTTCTTTGCCATCTATCTTATCACCATGGTAGGAAATATTGGTCTGGTGATATTGATTTCAAAAGATCGATGTCTTCACACACCAATGTACATCTTTCTGGGTAACTTGGCTCTCATAGATTCTTGTTGTGCCTGTGCTATTACTCCTAAAATGTTACAGAACTTCTTTTCTGAGGACAGAAGGATTTCTCTCTATGAATGTATGGCGCAATTTTATTTTCTTTGCACTGTAGAAACTGCGGACTGCTTCCTTCTTTCAGCAATGGCCTATGACCGCTATGTGGCCATATGCAGCCCACTGCAGTACCACACCAAGATGTCAAAGAAACTCTGCCTTCAGATGACCACGGGGGCCTTCCTAGCTGGAAACCTGCATTCCATGATTCATGTAGGGCTGCTATTTAGGTTAGCTTTCTGTGGGTCTAATCGCATCAACCATTTTTACTGTGATATTCTTCCTTTGTACAGACTTTCCTGTGTTGACCCATATGTCAATGAACTTGTACTATTTGTCTTTTCGGGTTCAATTCAAGTCTTCACAATAGGTAGTGTATTAATTTCATATGTATATATTCTTTTTACAATTTTCAAAATGAAATCTAAAGAGGGAAGGGCCAAAGCCTTTTCTACCTGCGCATCCCACTTTTTGTCTGTTTCACTATTCTATGGATCTCTTTTCTTCATGTACATTAGACCAAATTTACTTGAAGAAGGAGATGAAGATATACCAGCTGCTATTTTATTTACAATAGTAGTTCCTTTACTAAATCCTTTCATTTATAGCCTAAGAAATAAGGAAGTAAAAAGTGTCTTGCAAAAAATTCTGATGAAAAGGATAACCTCAAGAAAGTTTAAACAAGTGGCATCTACTGTAGCTTAATGATTTAGATACACAAACATTTCCACATGAAGTTATACAGGAGAAATACAGAAATTGCACATAATATATGAATATATCATAATATACTCAAATTAAATAGCATTATGTAAAGGAGAAATATATATATTTAAAGTGTAAACTGCACTAAATCTTAACACAAAACAAAAAAATTAAACTCAAACTCTGAAGTCATTCAAATAAGAAGTTAGTATGTTACCAAGCTCAGTGTGGGGGATGACCACAACCCAAAAGACAAGCAAAATTAGCAGTTAGAAATATTAAGGATGATTTAATAAATGCATAAACATTTATAATCATTCCACTTTAATAGCTCAGACCATGAGTATTCCAGGTAAGCTGAAACAGTTTAAGATCCTGGGAAACTTCAGCTAATAAGATCACTTAAATTTATGAACATCAAACCTGTTGCATTTTGGGCAAGCAAATTTTAAAAGAAGTAGTTTAATAGCATTTGGGGGATATTATTGTAGTTAGAGTATGGATAGGAAGAAATGAAGATGACAAGCAACAGTGAATATTATATCTACAAACTAAAGTTATTAAGGCATTAGATGACTAAATTCAGAATGCTCACCTTCAAGAGAAGTTCTCTTTAAACAGTTTTACCTACTTCCATGTGTATATGCATAGGTACAATAACATAAAGTTGTAGATAAACAATCAAATCTAATGCAGAATGTGAGGAGAGTCACTGTCAGTAAGTTAGGCTAACTTCTCTATGCCCCTTCTTGAGAAGTGACATGGGGTGCTACACTGGGTATATTGAGACAGAAAGAAATATTGCTGATGAACTGTTGATAGGGCTCATCAGAAATAATCCCTTTTTTATTGCAAAACAAAAAATTGTAGAATACAGGTGAGATTTAAGGATCTTAATTGACATGATAAAATAATTACTTTCCAATTATTTATTCACTATATATTTACTGAGATCCTGCTGGGTAGAAGCAGGGTTGTAGGTGCTGGGATACATCAGCATGGAAACACCAGCTTGTCTATCTTGTTAAATAATAGAGCACTTATTATTAATTAAATTACTAACATCTTGGTCAATGAGAAACTATATCAAGCAACATAAAAATTCCTCCTTCTACCTCCTCTCTTGGTGCTCTAAGGTGACATCTAAATCCTAAAAGGGAACTGTCAGGTTGCAATGGTGCCCCAGCCTGGCCACCCCCAGAGGCTGGTTTCACAAGGAAGTCATCTAACTCCCTTCCACAGATCATTCTTCTTAGGATGATATTAGCCTTCATTTCCTACCCATTTCTAGCACAGGAAAAATGCTCTGAAGTTGACTTTGCTTTATAAATCAGATCTGCTTTACCAGCAAGCTTGTCTCACCACATAATTTAAAATGTTGGTTCGCAAGGGACTCTGATGAAGCAGAATATAATAGCTATAGTCCATTCTCCTTTGTAGTGATACTAACTACTGTATTTTTAAACTATCTAGATTGGACTGTATTAGTATTGCACACAGGATAGGGGAAAACATGTTTTTATTATAAAATTGTTCTTATATTAGAGCAAATAAGGAATTCATTCCATCCCTAGATGTGCCAGAGACTAGTATGTCTTTCAAAAATTTTAAACTGATATCATTCTGAATTACTTCTATCAATTTGAGGTATCATTAATTTATTTAAACAAACTTTTAACTAAATAAATATGTTATTTTCAACTTATTTTTAAAAAGGATAAGCTGTCTATTGAATTGGTTTAATTAATTCATTCATTCAGAAAATATGTACAAAAACATATGTAGCATTGGCAGTGATAAAATAAGAAAAGAGGTATGCTATCATAAAGGTTTGGTGTGCATAAACTTAATAGATATATTCATAACTTCCTCTGTAGCTCCTAATTCACATCTAGAAGAGGTTGTATTTCTCTTAAAATTTTACCTTGTACTGGTAGCATAAAAGAAGTGCTCATATTTTACGATCCTTGGGTTAATAGAAAAATAATTTTCTAAAATACATAAAACTGAATTTTAGATGTACCTTAAAAATATTTGTAATGATTTTATTTATGACTCTATAATGACAAAGACATCCTACCTTTAAATATGTAATAAGGGGTCAGCCGTGGTGGTACACACTTGTAATCCTAGTACTTGAGAGGCTGAGACTGGAGGACCACAGGTTCAAGGACAGCCTCAGCAATTTAGTACGGCTCTCAGCAACCTAGTGAGATCCTGTTTCCAAATAAGAGATAAAATCAGTCTGGGGATGTAGCTCAAAAGTAGAATGCCTCTGGGTTCAATTCTCAGTACCACACACAAAAAAATGTAATGAGGAAATATTTATACACAGTCTGCAAATGAGCTCTGCCTAATCACACCTACCAGGTAGTTTCCCAGGTACCAGCAAAGATCAGTCTCTATTATTCCTTCAAATTCCCTCTCAGGACAAACCACTGGTTTCTGCTGCTTTCTTGGCATCTCCTTATGATGCTGAACTGAAAAAGTTCAGATTACTGGATAGCACGAATCCTTCCATGTGGTTTTTTTCTCACCTTCTCTGGAAAATAACAGATAAAAGGCAATTCCTATTTTCACCCAGGAGTGACTGTAATGCATAGATAACATGCTTTTCTATCTGACTGTTCCACTGTTTCATGTGTTTCCACCAGTTCAGTCAAATCAGAAGACTTTTTACTTTATTTTTGTTTTTCCAAATGGGCATGACCCATTCTTTTAATTCAGCCAACCTATTTTTTTTTTTTTTTTTTGTGGTACTGGGGATTGAACTCAGAGGCATTCTACCTCTGTGCTACACCCCCAGCCCTATTTTTTATTATTTATTTTGAAACCGAGTCTCACTAAGTTGCGGAGTGCCTCACTAGGTAGCTGAGGCTGGCTATGAACCCGGATCCTCTGGTCTCAGCCTCCCGAATGCTGGGATTACAAGCATGCGCCACCACGCCCGGCTCAGCCAATCTATTTTTGAGGCTTACATATGTGATACACTGAAGTAGGTCTCCAGTGAAAATAAAAATTAAATATGACATATAACAACTTGAAATAAAATTTGTATTCAAAAAGCTAACATACTTTAGGTTAATTCATATGAAATCATTTTAAAATTTAAAAATATATAAATACCCAGGTGCAGTGGTGCACTCTACAATCTTAGTACTTGGGAGGCTCAGACAGAATGATTGCAGATACCAGACCAGCCTCAGTAACCTCATAAGACCCTGATATTATAATAATCATAATAATGATGCAGGGGATGTAGCTCAGAAGTCGAATGCTCCCTAGTACCACAAATTTAAAAAGATATATATTGGCTACTTCATTGTTTACCTGAATATACTTTCACAAGGCATGATCAGCAAGCATCTTTCTTTATACCCATAATCCCATTAAAAGTGGTTCTACTGGAACCACCTTCATAAGTCAACTGACCCTCAACTATTGCTCATTCTCTCAGTAGGAACTTTATGAAAATGTTAATTTCTGACTTTCTGGTCCCTTTCTTGAAGGATCCAAATCTAGTACAAGAGACCAGATCAGAAAAGAAAAACACAAGTTTTTCCTCTCATGCCAAGTTCATCCCTCTCAAAATTAATCTTCACAGGCTGGATTTAAAAATAAACAGGCAATGAGATGGAATGTGACATGCACATGTTTATTAGGAAATGCCCCTGGGAACAATTCTTGTAGAGGAAAAAAAAAAAAGCATTTGGAAGCTGGGGAATTCAGTGCAACAAAGACTCTGTATAGCTTGGGTAAATTCCACAAAAGATTTAGGTCTAGAAGGACTCCATATGTCTCACTGAAAGGAAGAAGGAAAAAAAAAAAAGAAGAGCTTTGAAAAAAGAAAAGTCAGGTAAGAAAATAAAACTTCAAAAAGTTATAGTTCATATCAAACAAAAAATTCTAGCATCAAAACTATAAGAACAGAAACTATATAAATGTAACATTAAGAATATGAAATGATTTTGAAGTTTTAAATTAAATAATAAAAATTTTTTAAAATCAACTTAAGAGTTAGAAGATGATGCTGAGAGGTAGAGCAAAATGATGGAATAAGGCTATTCAGCATTTGTGGTCTGGCAGAAATATCGCTTGCAACAACTATCTATGCATGAAAATAACTTCACAAAAGTTAAGGGAAGATTACAAAACCTGCACATAACACAGAGATAAGAAGAGATGCATTGCAAGGCATAGAAAAGATAGATAGATTTATTTATTTATTTATTTATTTATTTATTTATTTATTTATTTATTTATTTATTTGTGTGACACTGGGAATCTAGCCCAGTGGTGTTCTACCTCTGAACTACACTCCCAGCACCTTTTTCCTAAACAGGGTCTCACTATGTTGCTGAAGCTGGCCTCAAACCTGCCATCCTCCTGCCTCAGCCTTCCAAGTACTAAGATTATAGTCATGTGCCACCACACCTGACTAGACAATATAATTTACAGGACTCATGTCACCCTCCCCCTATTTTGGGGTAGCACAGCTGTGAGAGAAATAGACTCCGCATAATCAAAGAAGACTGTACAGGACTTCAGACATATTCAGTACCCGGCCAGCCCCTGAGGACCTCAGTCCAATCTAGACCCCATGACCCATGTCTTCAGGCCTACCACTACACCCCCAGTCCTCCAATCGGCCTTTGTGCTTTTCTGGTCCCCAACATCTCAGACTCTAGGTCAATACACATGGACTCAGCCTCCAGGATAATCCAGAACCCAAAGTTTCAGGCTCACCTTACACAAAGCAAGTCCTATATCCCTAGGTTTCAAGCTATCCCAGTAATAGGGTGCAAGCCCAGTCATAGAGTCGAGGCCAGTCCCTACAGGTCCAGTTCTATGCCAAACCCAGATCCAGACAAACCTTTTCAGCCCTGGGGACAAGGTCAGCGGATTTCAGATAATATTTAGAGACCCAACCCTTGCAGCTTCAAAATCCAGGCTAGCCTTCATAGACGCAGAATTCAGACGTGCCTCAATGGACTCTGGGTCCAGGCCAAATTACCACGGACAACAACAGCATGTTCATCCATGGACTCCACCAGATATTTCAACCATACTCTATAGGCTGGCTGACTTTTTGTGTGTGAGAGTAGTACCAGGGATTGAATTCAGGGGCATTCTACCTCCAATCTACACATCAATTCCTTTTTATGTTTTAATTTTGAAACAGGGTCTCCCTAGGTTGCCGAAAGTCTCACTGTTTCTGAGGCTGATCTTGAACCTGTAATACTCCTGTCTCAGCTTCCCAAGTACTAGGATTGTAGGTGTATGTCACCATGCCTGACTTAGACTGGCTGACTTCTGAAGGACATTCCCTACTGAGACCAATATATGTCTCCAGAATAGATGCATGGCCACAGGAAACCTGAAAAATCAGAGAAACATGACACCATTAAGGAAAGAAAAGAAAGCACCAGTAACTGATCCTAAAGAAATGGGTATTTAGAAACTCCCTAACGAGCCGGGCATGGTGGTGCATGCTTGTAATCCCAGCATTTGGGAAGCTGAGACAGGAGGATCCAGGTTCGTGGCCAGTTTCAGCTACCTAGTGAGGCCCTCTGCAACTTAGTGAGACCCTGTTTCAAAAATAAAGAATAAAAAGGACTGCGGGTGTATCTCGGAGGTAGAATGTCCCTAAGTTCAATCCGCATTATTGCAAAAAAAAAAAAAAAAAAGAAAAAAGAAAAAGAAACTCCCTAACAAGTCAAATTAATCATCTTAAAGTTCAATAAAGTAAGATCAGCAAGACACAGAAAATCAAGGACTGAAAATTTTCTCTCATATGTGGATGTTAGAGAGAAAATAGGAAAGAAAAAGGACTTTGTGAAAACAAGGTGAGAGATCAACTGAATAGTGGAAAAAGATTGGGGGAGGAAGAAGGGGAGAGAAATGAAAGTATAGGGCAGGAAACAAACTATACAATATCATGTGCATATATGAATGTATCACTATGAATCTCAATATGGTGTATAATTATAATCTAACAATAAAAAAATTATGAGGCATCATAATACCTGACTTCAAATTATACTACAGAGCTATTAGTAATAAAAATAGCATGTATTGACAAAAGAAAAACAGACACATAGACCAATGGAACAGAATAGAAGAAACAGTAACAAATCTACATATTTATAGCCAATTGATTTTCAACAAAGGTGCCAAAAATATACATTGGAGAAAAGATACCATTCAACAAATGGTGTTGGGAAACTGGATATCCATTTATTTTTTTTAAATGGAATTAAATCCCAACCTTTCTCCCTGCACAAGAGTCAACTCAAGATGGATCAAAGACCTAGAAATTAAACAAGAGACTTTAAAATTACTAGAAAAGGGCATAAGTCCAACATTCCAACATATAGGCACAGGTAGAAACTTCTTCAATAAGACCCTCGAAGCTTAGGAAATTAAAATAAGAATTAATAAATGGGACAGCATTAAACCAAAAAAATTTTTTTTTCACCAAAGGAAACCATCAAGAGTCTAAAGAGACAACCTACAGAATACGAGATTTTTGTCAGGTACTTCTCTGATACGGGACTAATGTGTAGAATATACAAATTAGTTAAAAGACTTAACACTAAAAAAACAAATAACTCAATCCAAAAATGGTCAATTGAACTAAATAGACACTTCTCAAAAGAAGAAATACGAATGGCCAATAAATACATGAAAAAAATGGTTAACATCATTAGCAAATCAAAACTGCCCTGAGATAAAACCCTAACTCTAATTAAAATGGCAATCATCAAGAACTCAAACAATAATAAATGCTGGCAAGTATGTGGAGAAATACACTGTTGGTGGAGTTACAAATTATTTCAGCTAATATGGAGATCAGTGTGGAGAATTCTCAGAAAACTGGAAATGGATCCACCATATGATCGAGACACACCACTCTTGGGAATCTTTCTAAAGGGACTAAAATCATGATATCAAAGTAATATATGCATATCCATGTTTATAGCAACACAAATCACAATAGCCAAATTATGGAACCACCCTAGTTGTCCATCAATGGATGAATGGATTACAAAATAATGGGATATACCCACAATGAAATTCTACTTGGCAATAAAGAACAAGATAATGTCATTTGCAGGAAAATGGAAGAACCTGTAGAATGTTAAGTGAGATTTTCCAGTCACAGAAAGTGAAATGTCATATGTTTTCTCTCATATGCAGAAACTAAGAAGTAATTGGGATATAAGAGGGACTTTATATTTTGGAGGAGAAACCCCAGTGGAGCAAGGTGGTGGAGGTGGTTTAAGGGAGGGTTGGTGAGGGGAGAATTAATGAAGGAAAAACTTCCAAGGACTATATGTGCATATGTGAGAATCAATCTCAATACCCTATGTGGGGAAAGCAGGGGGAGTGGGAAGCGGCCAGGGGAAAGCCCACCAAGTGCTGTACGCAGGTATGTCATCTCACAATGAATTACATTATGATGTGAGACTATGATGTGCCAATAAAGGTATTTTTTAAAATACCTCCATTAAAATCAAATTCTCAAGTCAATGAGAAACCTAGAATTTTTTTTTTTTTTTTTTTTTTTTTTTGTGGTACTGTGGATTGAACTCAGAGGCATTCTATCTCCGAGCTATACCCCCAGCCCTATTTTTTATTCTTTATTTTGAAACCGAGTCTCACTAAGTTGCGGAGTGCCTCACTAGGTAGCTGAGGCTGGCCGCGAACCCAGATCCTCTAGTCTCAGCCTCCCGAATGCTGGGATTACAAGCGTGCGCCACCACGCCCGGCTAGAAACCTAGAATTTTTAAAGCAGCAAAAGGAAGACAATGTATACATGCCAGGGAATCCCCAAAAAGACTACCATTGGATTGCCTCAGCACTATTGCAGGCTCAGAAAGAGTGAATGATACATTTAAAGTGCTGAAACAAACCAAGTCAAACAAAAGTACTATACTCAGAAAGACTCTTTTTCAAATATAAGGACATTCTTAAGGGGGAAAAATAGCTCAGAGATCCTACACCTACTTTATATAAAATGCTTGATAAAGGGAGTTCTCAAGTTGGAGTGAAAGGAAGCTACCTAAGAACATGAAAATATATGAAAGTGTAAAGGGAAGAATATAAAATTTCCCAACACAAAGAAATGACAAATGTTGAAGGAGCTAGAAATGCTACTCACACTGATTTGATAATTATACATTGTACACATGTATCAAATCATACTATACCTCATAAATATGTATGCTTATTATACTCAATAAAAAAGTATTGAAAATGATAGTAAAAAGAATATAGTCAAGTCCAGATAATAAGCATACTGTAAAGATGATGCATAAATTTAACTCTAGTGTAAAATTTAAGAAAGAATTTTAGAAATAACTATAGCTGCAGTAATTTAAATTTGAATAAAAAATTCAAAAGAAGAAACTTTGTAACTTTAACGACATAAAGAGTAAAGTTGAAAGGAAATAAAATATTTGTCTCCTCCCTTCCATGTTCATCACATTATTTGCAATAGCCAAGATATGAAATCAACCTAAGTATCCATCATCAGATGAATGAATAAAGAAATTATGGTATATGCACATTATATATACATAATGGAAATACTATTTAGCCTTAAAAGAGAAAGAAATTCTTTTATTTTCCCATACAACATAAACACACACACACACACACACACACACACACACACACACACACACACACCACATACCTTGAGGACACTATATTATAAGCAATAAAACAGGCACAGAAAGATAAATACCACTTAATCTCATTTATATATAGAACCTGAAAATGTCCAACTCATAGAGACTAGTGGTTATCAGGAATTGGAAGAGAGAGAAGGTAGTAGTGATACTGGTCAAATAATACAAATTCTCAGGTAGACAAGAAGAATAACTCAGTTGATTTTCTTGTGCAGTATTGGGAATATATTTTATTTTATAAAAATGTATTGTATGCTTGGATATTGCTAAGAGAGTAGACTTTTAATATTCTCATCATATTAAATAAGTGCATGAATCATTGTATATAATAATTAACAAGATTGAGCCATTTCACAATTTATACTTATAGCAAAGCTTCACGTTATACAACATAAATATATGAAATGTTTTTGTCAATTAAGAAACAAAATTAAGGTCAGAGCTCCTGTAATAAAACATGGATATCACAAAACAAAATAAAAAGGGAAGGAAAAGTGGTCCTTTTCAACCTCTGCTTATACCACACTTGCCCCCTCTGAGGCAACCAATCCCACTTCCCCTCTCACTTCCTCCAAGAAGCTTTTGCCAATAACACCAATGACCTTACAAATGCATAGTACAAGATGTGAATATATTCCTGAATGGTTTAGATGCATGCAACATTGCCTATAAATTATTATTCCTAAATCTTGATGCCATTATCACCAAAATTTTTCCCACTTAGGGATTTTGCATTCAAATGTTATAAAATCAAATGAATGAAAACCTATGCACAACCCTTAAAATTTTAAAGAAATGGGTGTTTGCCTTACTAAGTCTCAAAGGACACAATTATTCCAATGTAGTATGTCTGTAATGTTCGGAACATTGGATCTCCCAAGCTGTACTCTGAGGTCAATGCCAATTAAGTCCCTTTAGAGTTATTTTGGATATTTAAACCATTCATAACCAATGACATATATATCATCATTAACTTCTCCAGAAATATTATCCTCAATAATCAAGAGGATAGAGTTTACTGCTGAAGCTATTTTAAAAACTAACATCCATTAAGCAACTAACTGGCCTCTCTTGCCAGGGAAATCCAGGTGAGAAAGAATTAAAAATCTTTTTTTTTTTTGCTATAAATATTAACTCTGAAAACATCTATTTATCTACATCCAGTAACTTTTCTTATGATTATAATTTCTCAATTTTTTAAGACCCTTGAAGTATTCTCTTTTCTACAAAGTCTATTGTGTAAGAACTAGACAAATGGCTACTATTTATTTATATCATTTCTGAATTCTAGAGGAACCTAAATATACTAAAAAGTAAGGAAAGTCACATTTTGTAATGATAATAGAATACATTAGTGAGGTTTTTGAAACTTTTTTGAATAATGTGGTTTGCCCTATCACAACTTAAATGAAATAAAATAGAATTTAAAATGGTTTAGGAATCCCTATTTATTAGACAAGTAAATTAGCACAGAAAATAATTTCAAGAAAGTCTTTTAAACCTCTGAAATAATTTTAGGGAGATTTCTCTTTTGATTCTTAGAGAAATAGGATATCAGTATAAAACATTTATGCTTGATTAGACTCAACTGGGAAAACTAAAAGTAATATTATTTTGTGTGTCTTTAAGCTAGCAAGGTAAGTTATTTAATGAAAAAGCAATACAAATTATATAGATTTAAAATGTTCATTTTAAAATATTGTTCCTAAAGGTATCAATCCCTCAAAATCTGAAATTTTAAGTCAGCAATAGTTTTAAAAATAAGAAGAGAGCTTTTTATATCTTCCCCAAATACTTTTTCTACATTCTTGAAATTTCAAGTGCAGTTGTGATCAATGACTATCTAGAAAATTATCAGTCTAGAAATATCTAATAGGGTCAACAGGCCAAAGAATAAATTATTCTCAATGTCACAAAAATAATGTAGACTGAATAAAACATTTCCCCAAATGTTAGAAATCTTTGTCTATGAAGACACATCTAAGAGTTTGATAATGAAAAACATCCTGAAATTTTAATAAGTTTAAACATCAGTGAATCATAGAAGATCATGGAAACATTTGGTGTTTAACAGAATAAAATTGCACACTTTGGATATTGCTTTCCATAGGGCAAATGACCTTACAAATGCATAGTACAAGATGTGAATATATTCCTGAATGGTTTAGATGCATGCAACATTGCCTATAAATTATTATTCCTAAATCTTGATGCCATTATCACAGAAATAGAGTAGGCACTTCCTCAATACATCCAGTGTAATACTGTCCATTGTAGCATTGTAAAGTATAGAAAACATTAATTGGATACTCAGTGCTTATTATGGATTTATCAGCTTAAGATACATAACAGACCTAAGAGTATGTCATTTGATTTACTTATTCCAAAATATTGTTTTGTGATTATAAAATAATAAGAATTAGAAATAGAGCAAAATATAGAGAAGAAAAATGATTTATAATTTTATTACACATAAATATGGCATTTAGATTTTGATATATTTTCATACTACCATTTTTAACCTTCCTATGTTTATATTTATTTGGAATTTCGGGTTATTCTATATATAAACTTTCCCTTCTTTATACAATATTTTGAGTTCTATTTTATCACTTCATGAAGTATTCTAAGTAATCACAATTTTTAAACATTGCACAATACATCCTCAAAAAGATGGTTGACATTTAATCATACTGAATAAATGCTTACCAATTTAGTGTTTTGAGTTTTTCACTGTGACATATGAATATCATTTTCTGTTACTCCTTTTCTGAGTTTTTATTATTTCATTCTGATAGATTTATCCTTATTGGTCAAAGAGTGTGAACTTTTAGGATTTTCCTTATTCTATTATCAAATTATTTTATAATTACTGCAACAATTGATACACATACCAGGGATGCAAATAGGACCTAATTTCACTGTATTCTAGACACTATATATTGCCATTTCTAGTTTTTAAAAAATAGAATCTTGATAGGCAAAGTAAATATAGCCTCAAAGTTGTTTTAAATGTTGTTTCTCTGATTAGTAATAGAGCTAAAACTTCTTAATTTGTTAAAAATATTTTCCTTGAGATATTTTTGTTATCCTTTATTTGTTTTCTATTTTTATTCATATTAATTTATATGTTTTACACAAAATAAAGCTATAGAAATTTATCCTATTCATTACAAATAATCTCTCAATTTGTATTTAACATTTTATTTTATTAGTGTTTTTACATATAGTTGCACTATTGAATTTCTCAATTTTAACCCTTACAATTTCTCCAATTTTTAATAGAATTTAAATTCTTTACACACATGAATAATTTTACATTGCATGCACAAATGTTATTATAAGTAATCTTAGAAGTTTCTTTTGTTTTGTTTCTTTGGTACTGGGGACTAAACCCAGAGGCATTCTACTTCTGAGCTAAACCCTTAGCCTTATTTTATTTTTTATTATGAAGCAGGGTCTCACTAAGTTGCAGAGAGCCTCACGAGGTTGCTGAGGTGGGTCACCAACCTGCAATCCTCCTGTCTCAGTCTCCCAACTATGGGGATTACAGGCATGCGTCACCACACCTGACTTCTTAGAGGTTTTTTGTTTTCTGTTTATTTCTTTGTTTTATTTTTACCACACACACAATGCTTTTTTGTTTTTTGTTTTTGCTTTTGTTTTTTTTTTTTTCCTTTCATCTCTATCCTTCCTCCTTACTTCCATCCTCATCACTCTTCCTCCCCAAACCCCAGGGGTATAAATATCTAATTTATAGCCCCTTTTTCTCTAACAGCATTTCAATTTTTAATTGCATACTATATAATACTGAAGATAGCAAATTACTAGAAAAATGCAAATGGAAATAGTTTTTAAATTATTTTAGGAAATTTTACACAGCATAAAATTAGCCATTTTAGCTATATATAACTATAAAGGCCAGCAACACAAGGTGCATTCACATCATGCAATCATCATCACCATTCATCTTC
The DNA here is from genome assembly GCA_004027655.1 of Graphiurus murinus. Taxonomy (NCBI): domain Eukaryota; kingdom Metazoa; phylum Chordata; class Mammalia; order Rodentia; family Gliridae; genus Graphiurus; species Graphiurus murinus. Next base: position 24,356 of record PVLC010001721.1, on the reverse strand, counting down.
AAAACTTTTCTATTTTCTCAAGATGAACCTACTGATCCATCAGTCAACAGCTCCATTTCTTCCCTCCCTCTCTTTTCCAGAGAATTGAAAAATGGTTGAAGAAAATAATACCGTGAAAAATGAGTTTATCCTCACAGGATTTGCAGATTACCCAAACCAAAAGACCCTTCTGTTTGTGGTGTTCTTTGCCGTCTATTTGGTCACTATGGTGGGGAATCTAGGTTTGGTGGCCTTGATTTTTACACAGCATCAACTTCATACACCAATGTACGTCTTTCTGGGTAACCTGGCTCTTGTGGATTCTTGTTGTGCCTGTGCTATTACTCCTAAAATGTTACAGAACTTCTTTTCTGAGGACAGAAAAATTTCCTTTCCTGAATGTATTATACAATTTTATATTCTTTGCACTGTGGAAACTGCAGACTGCTTCCTTCTATCAGCAATGGCCTATGACCGCTATGTGGCCATATGCAGCCCACTGCAGTACCACACCAAGATGTCAAAGAAATTCTGCCTTCAGATGACCACGGGGGCCTTCCTAGCTGGAAACCTGCATTCCATGATTCATGTAGGGCTGCTATTTAGGTTAGCTTTCTGTGGGTCTAATCACATCAACCACTTTTACTGTGATATTCTTCCTTTGTACAGACTTTCCTGTGTTGACCCATATGTCAATGAACTTGTACTATTTGTCTTTGCTGGTTCCATTGAAGTCTTCACAATAGGTAGTGTATTAATTTCTTATGTCTACATTGTTTTTACAATTTTCAAAATGAAATCCAAAGAGGGAAGGGTCAAAGCTTTTTCCACCTGTGCATCTCACTTTTTGTCTGTGTCACTGTTCTATGGATCTATTTTCTTCATGTATATTAGACCAAATTTGCTTGAAGAAGGCGATAAAGATATGCCTGCTGGTATTTTGTTTACAATAGTGGTACCTGTATTAAACCCTTTCATTTATAGCCTTAGAAATACGGAAGTAGTAAATGTCTTGAGAAAAATCCTGAAGAAAAAATAACCATAAGAAAGTTTGAAACAAATTATATCCACTGCAGCTTAATGTAAATGCACCAATATCATCCACATGAAACAACACAGAGAAAATGCACAAATGCAGTATGTCCTACTGCACTTCATTCACAAGGTAAAATATGAGGGACAAAAATATATAAAAGAATGGATAATTGTGTGAAATCTTAACTCAAAGAAACAAAAATCACAACTAATTTTAATCCATTTAAGAAACAACTTAGGAGACTGCTTAGTTCATGGACTGTGTCAGCTTTCATGATTATCTGTACCAAAAGACAACATCAAAACTAATACTTGTGATAGCATTTGGGAGGGAGGGAGACATTATTTAGAAAGGATATATGTGGTAAGGAAATGAAAGTATCAAAGAAAAGTTAATACTATATTTCTAAAATAACATTGTTGTGGAGTTAATTCTTAAAGATAAAACATCATTCTTCAAAATAAGAATTAGAGAGGTTGTTGTGTGTGTGTGTGTGTGTGTGTGTGTGTGTGTGTGTAAAGTTCTAAGCAAATAGTCAAATCTCATGTAAAACTTGAGGTACTTCCTTGTTAGTGAGTTAGTGAGTTAGGCTAAATTACCCTGTGCCCTTTTCCAAGAAATGAAGAAGAGGTTCTACAATGGGTATATTATATAGAGACAGAGAAAAGTATGTTTGTTGAGCTGTGAATAGGATTTACCTAAAATAATTCTTTATGTTGCAAAACCTGAAGTTTTGGAATGTGAATAGAACTGAATGTTTCTTTTCAACCTATTTATATACATACATTTATTGGTACATTGTAATTACACATCATAGTGAGGTTTGAAGTGATACAAACATATGTGCACACAGCACTTAGTACATTTCCTTCCACATTTCTTCCTGCTCCCCCATTCCTATCTCCCCATACATGTAGGAGAAATTGGCAGTGATATCTTCATTATATGGACATAGCATTATTTTAACTATTTCCTTCCTCAATCTTCCTTTTCCCCCTCTGCACCATAATGTGACATTATAAAATAATTACCTTCCAATTATTCACTCACCATTTATTTATTGAGGTCCAGCTAAGTGAAAGAAATGTTCTAGGTACTGGGATACATAAGTTACAAAATCATCAGTTTTTTCATCTCCTTAAATAATAGGACATTGTCAAGACTTTGTCACTAGTTTCTGGATCAAGGAGAACCCCCATAAATGTTTAACACCATTAGCAATCAAAGAGATGCAAATCAAAACTTCTCTGAGATTTCACCTAACTCTAATTAGAATGGCAATCATTAAAAACACACACACAAAAATAAATGCTGGTGAGGAGGTGGAGAAGTAGGAACTGTGATATATTGTTGCTGCAATTGCAAATTGGTACAGCCACTTTGGAAAACAGTGTGGAAGGTCCTCAGACGAACAGGAATGAACCTATCATATGACTCAGCTATACCACTCCTGGGTATGTACTCAAAAGAATTGAAATCGGACTACCATAGTAATGCATGCATATCCATGTTTATAGATGTATAATTCATAATTGTTGAACCATTACAAAGTTATGAGACATGCACACAATGAGATTCTACTCAGCCATAAAGAACAAAATTATGTCATTTGCAGGGAATTGGATGGAACTGGAGAATATTATGCTAAGTGAGATTAGTCAATCACAAAAAGTGAAAGGTCAATGTTTTCCCTCATATATGGAAGCTAAGGAGAAATTGAGAAACAGGAGGGACTCCAGACAAATGAGGAGAAACCTTAGTGGAATAAAGGAGGGGACATAACTGAAGGCGATGGGAGTAGGAGGAAGAATTGAAGAGGGAAACACTTAAATGGACATGATGTACATACACAAATCTACCAATGCCAATCACTGTGTTGAGCAAGACAAGGTAGGGAGGGAAAGAGAGTGGGGTGGGAACTGGGGCTCAACAGGTTCCGTGTGCATGTATGCCTCTATCACCCTGCACTTCATCAAGGTATGTGATTACAATGTACCAATAATTTTTAAAAGAACCCATGTGAAATATCACAAAAATTCCTCCTTTGGCCTCCTCTCTTGATGCTCTGAAGTAACATCTAAATTCCCAGAAGGGAATTGTCAAGTGGCAGCAGTGTTCTAGGCTAGCTGGCTCCTAGAAGCTGCCTTCACATGGAAAATCAACAGGTTGAGTCTGTTGAGAAAAAGCAGTGGGAAAGCAGATGCAATATTATCCATTCCCAGATTCATGAATGAAAAACATACATGGTTGCCTAGTTTTTCTTTGTAATTCAAAGACCTAACCTACTTCATTCCAGTTATTCACTGACATTTCAAAATGCCCTTGGTTGTTTCAAATCAAAACCCATCAATTTTGGATTTGCCCAACCTTGTCTCTGTCCTTTTTGTCATTGCATATAATGTGTAGGTCCTTCTCTTATATTGTGGCATTTGGCATGGTAAAGATGAGATCTGTCCAAGGTGTGGTCCCCGGAGATGCTGGATCCTGGTTGGCCCTCTGGTTATCTTTTCATGCCACGATCACTTCAGATGTCTACATCCATGGCTAGTTCTAAGGCTGCATCAATTTTTATCTGCTTGTCCAGGCCCACAGGCTTAAGTTCTGCTGGTTTGTTCTCTCTTCCTTGTTGTCCCCTAATTTCTGAGTAATTTCTATTGACCTCCTCCTCTATGGATCCAGGAGAAGATAAAGGACATCATATTTTCACTTTTAATGTTACACAATGACTATATAATGACAGGCTTTGGAAGCAGTACCCAGAGAAATATGCTCACAGGTTACCCAAACTTCTCTGGGTATTGTCACCCATCTCCATTTCCAGGAAACCCCTGGAAAATTAAGTCACAAAACCTCATCTATCTAATTCTGTTCTTCTGAACTCAATGAACTCTTCTTCCATTTGTCTGAACTCAATGAATTCTTATTTCTAGAATGATTCCTAGCTCTCATTATCATTACAAATGTTTCCCAAATATACTTCCATTATAAATGGCAGAAGAATGGCCACTGGGAAAAACAAAATTACAGACAGGTTTTATCCGAAGGTTACTGGTTAAAGGAAGAAAAATTTATCAAATGAATTCACTGAAAATCTTGACCAATATGTTAAAGTGGAAAAAAAAACAGATTTTTTTAGGACTGTATTTTCTTTTTTATAAAAACTTAGAAATATATTATCTCATATTTAACCAAGTACTAGTAATAATCACAAATGTGCTTGAACTTAAAAAGACTCAATTGTCCATTGTTATTTTTCCAGAAGAATGAAGTATGATAGTTGATAAAACTTATACTTTTAATGTCAAAAATAATAGTAATAATAATAATAACAATGGATTAATTTGTAAAAATATCTAAGGCTCCTCAAATTTTTGAGGCTCTACTTAATTCTTAATTGTCCCCCAACTCTTATTTGTGTTTTATTCACATTTCATTTTAATTCTACCAGTCCCTATTCATTGATGGGACCATGCATTTTGTTCAAGCCATTTTCCAACTTGTCTCTTTAAGTTCATGATATCTATTCAATCTGCAAAGATCATTTGACGCTGAAGTCCAGTAGTGTTTTCTACATCAGAAAATCAGGGGTAACTGTGGCGTTACCTTAACCAGTTAAGGCTTAAGAGCAAGACCCAGCCTGCTAAACAAGGGACGTGTGACATTTCTCGCTTTATGTTATTTTATTATAGAAATTTGGGCTTTGCTTCCACATTAAAAAAGATTTTTTAAGAGGCTCAGGATGCAGTCATCAAGGAGAACAAAAACCTAGGCCTGGCTCAGAGGTATTCATTAACTCTACAAATACCGGCAGCTGAGTCAAAAGAACTTAGGTTTTTTATTATAAGTAAAGGAAGCTTTAAGACAGAAAAATTGCCAAACTCTCCGCGTACCTAAAAACTTATTAACCCGCTACCTTTTAGCTGCCTGAGCAAATAGGAAAGATTTATCTACCAACAGATAACATGTAGGCACAATGGGTAAAGAGAAATACTAGCATGAAGCATGGAGAAATATTTAAGGGAAAAGTAACTCTTTACATGGTTCATTTATTCAGGAATATTCATGTATCATGACAATGCTCACACATCCCTAGATAGCATTGTCATTCAGAGTTTGGCATATTGTATGCTATGTCACAAGACCACTTTGGCTGATCAGTTAGTATTGTATTACTTCACTCTATATACAAAGATTAACACTTGAACTCTTTTTTGTTGTTATATGTGATGCTGCTAATACTTTATTTTTACATTTCAATTGTTGCTTAAACTATTAAATTGCTTAAATCCTTGTTATTTCCCGTTATCTAGTTGAATTGTCAGCTATCTTATTAAGCAGAGTTTGATGAACCAGAGACTATTTAGTCTATACCCTCAAATATGGGCACACTATTTAAGTCCTTTTCATGGGTCATTCTTAAGATGATACTAAACTTCAATTCTTTCCCATTTCCAGAGTAGGAAAAGTGCTCCCAATTGGTATTGCTCATTGGGACAAGTCTGCTTTAGCAACAAGCCTATGTAACGAAATAATTTTAAATGTTGGGTCATAAGTGATGCTGATGAAGCATTAGAGAAACAAAATATTGTAGCTAAAGCTATTCTCCTTGAGTCATACTGTTAAACCTTTAAGTCTTTGGTTTAATATGATGACTCTCAGGTTATATTTTTAACCTGCCTACATACGACTATATTAGAACACATGTACAGGGCAGGGGAAAGAGTCATGTGTTTTAATATAAAATTGTTCTTGTAACAGAGCAAATAAAAGACTTCATTCCACCCTTGGATGTCCCAGCATCTTGTATGCCCTTCAAAAATTTTAAATGAATATCATCCTAAATTATTTCTATCAATTTGAAATTCGCATTGAGTTTCCTTGCAACACAGCTACTGGGTTCCACGAATGAATATACCAAGAGAACATGGCAAACGTGCATGGCATTTGGAAGACCTAGTTTTGGAAGTCACATAACATCATGTCTACCTTCTTTCATTGAGATTGTTGCAATGTTTTGCTCACATTCCAGGAAAGGAGAAATAGAGCTCTTAATGGAAAAAGTGTTGACATCTCACAATAAAAAGAGGATGCAGAATGAGGGATACTATATTGACCATCTATGATCCACATAATCTGCCACAGCTTACATTTACAGAGTTGAGAGCAATCACAGGGCATGAGCTGCATTTGTAGAGAGGACATCAGGACAGCTAAACTCACCTTTTCTTTGTAAAATTTTGTTTTCACCTGGATAAATGGAAGATGGCTATTATGAAACACAACAAAACAAAGGAACTTTGATACTAAAGAGCCAAGTGAGTTTCTTTTCAATATCTAAGCCCCTCAGATGTCCTCAACCTTCCACCTCCCCTCATTAGCCCCATGAATCAACTGTTTTTGTTGATCTAAATCAATAAAGACTCCAAAAGCTTCACCTTCACCATAAGCATAACCAAATTTACTTGGATACTTCCTATATATCCATCTTGTGCTAGGCTATACAATTCTATTTAATTCTCACTAAAATCCTATAAGCAGAATTATTATCCTGGTTTACAGGTTAGGAAACGAAGTCCTGTGTGGCTGAGTCACTTGCACATGTCATATAGTAGTCAGCATAATATGTCCTCAGGCTGTCTATAAAACCCACTCTCACAACAATTGCATCAGAAATCACAAAAGGTCACCCATGATTGCATAGAATTGTTTAGTTTAGCCTATGTAGTACAGAAAAGCATGGTACTTTTTAAGAAATTAATCTCAATCATTTAAAATTCAGGAGAATCTTTATAAAACCAAATTTCCTTGAAGAGTTGAGAGACCTGGAAACAGTCAGTTCTCCTTATGACACCTGCTTGGCCCCTCTGAACATTTGTGTTTCTTTACTAACACATATTGTGTGTTAATGGGTTTCACTGTGACATTCCCATACATACATGTCTCATACATTGATCATATCCACTTTCCCTTCTATCCTCACTTTCTGTCACCTCTTTCCCCTTCCCCTCTTCCCACTAATAGTCATTCTTCTACTCTTCGAGCACTTGAATGTATAACTTTGCCTTATAAAATATTTATCATCATACTTCATTATTTCAATATTTACTTTCAGTAAAAACATTTACCAGGCTGTTATTATAAATTATAAAATATACTGGTTTGAGCAATTTTTTACTGTCTTAGTTTATCTTTTACAGTGAAAACATTAAAAGAAATGACCAAAAAGACTCAGAAGAGATACTTTATTGAGAGATAAGAGATAAATATGTATGTATATAGATAACATATATCTATCTACATATAGTTAGATAAGTATCACTAAAACAGTGGGTTATTTATTAATTTATTATTTATTTATTTTTGCAGTACTGGGGATTAAATACAGAAGCATTCTACCTCTGAGTTACACCCCCAGCCCTATATTACTCTTTATTTTGAAACAAGGTCTCATAAGTTATAGAGGGCCTCACAAGTTGCTTAGGCTGGCCTTGAACCTGTGTTCCTCCTATCTCAGCCTCCCAAGTACTGGGATTACAAGCGTGTGTCACCACACCCGGCTTAAACAGTGGGTTATGAAAAACAAAAATGGTAACAAATAAACAAGATAAATGTATTAATTTGTTAAAATCTTATGTTGTACACAGAAAACTATTAAGTATATATTCTTTTTTTAAAAAATTACTTCGATTTTACTGAGTAGGGAGTACAATTATGAACTCAATAGAAAAATGGTAGGGACAATAGTATAATCCATTTCAAACAAAAATATGTTCCCTTTTACTATGAACTCACTATCTTGTTTTAACTATCTTCACCTTTCTGTATTACAGTCTTATGTTTTGCTTTGTTGGTGAATCAAAACCAGTCTTGGGGAACAAGGAGAACAAAAACTAGTTGGTCCTGTTTAAGGAGTTAACAAGAAAGGCAACTCCCTTTTAGAAGGCAAAGAAAGCAAACACTACTATCACACTCATATGATAATTTTGGAGAAATGAATCATAAGTTAATATTACTTACTGATATATTTTGATACTCCCTTTAGAAGATAAAGATGAAGAGACATATGAAATAAAGGAAAATTGACATATAAAAATTCAAAAGTATCTATCAGGAGAAAAATCAGGAATTTTAAAAACATGGTTTTCATACAGAGATACGTATTATATGGAACTATTTCTCCATTAAACCAGAAAATGAACACAAGAAAAGTGAAAATAGCCTTTGGGCTGTGGCTCTCAGTTGGGCATGTTAGGCCTTCTAAACAAGCTCAAGTGCCCAAGATTGCTGTTACAGCATTTTAAAAGTGGGTGTGGGGAGACATGTTTTGAATGTTTGCAATAAATCTGAATACAGATTAGATGTGTTACTTTTAGTTACCATAACTAGAGAAAACAGAGCAGAGCAAATTGATTTATTATTCTCTGAAAGGCAGCTATACTATAAGTGAAGTAATTAAATTTGAAGGGCACTCAAAATATTTTTTTTTTTTTTTTTTTTTGCGGTACTGGGGATTGAACTCAGGGGCATTCTACCTCCGAGCTACACCCCCAGCCCTATTTTTTATTCTTTATTTTGAAACCGAGTCTCACTAAGTTGCGGAGTGCCTCACTAGGTAGCTGAGGCTGGCCGCGAACCCGGATCCTCCGGTCTCAGCCTCCCGAATGCTGGGATTAC